>JBAMJV010006165.1:0-30412 GCA_037951105.1 Echinarachnius parma
TATGATCCTGAAGAGAGCAAAGACCGGAATGTATTTCTTTTACTTTACAAAAAGGTTTTTTAACAAAACTATCATCAGATCTGCAACACAATGTTTATTATTTTCATTCAAATTAACTTTTCACGGATGATTAGATGATTAATGATATTTGATATTATAAACGATGTATTTTATCAATTATTCCAATCGTTAAACAACGCAATTTGCATTGATTTACTCTGACGAAGTAAACCCATCTTGTCATTAATATTCGGTAATATTCGAGTGCCAAAGATAGTGTCAATTTTAACGATTTATACCTACGTGAAGATCGTTCATGGTAAATGTATAGGTATAGATGATGCTTAACTCGTACGATGTCATATAGATCTTATCTATAACATGCATAGAAATTGTGTATATAAAAGTGGGGTCCAAATTTATCACATTGCCCATTAGTATTGTATGGGTTTAGCCAGTTCACAAATTAAATAGATTAGCAATTACGGCAATATCAGCGGAGAATAAAACCAACAAGGAAAGTATATTAAAGAAATTGCCAAGTCGCCAGAGGGGGTATAATAATAATTTATAATCCTTAATCCTTAACGCAAAGATATAAATCGATGGGACAACAGCAAGACAGAAAAACGCATGAATATTTTATTATGAGTAATATGAAAACAGAAGATGGGCACCAGTGTATTAACGCAAATGGACTGTCGGTCATTATCCTTTAGTCCGCGTTCACATGTGCACCCTAAATGCGGGGGTTTCCGATTTGCGGTCAATTATATGGTCGACTCTCCAACAAAGTCATTATCCTATAGTTCGCGTTCACATGTGCAGCCCCCCCCCCCCCCCCCAACACCCCCGCCCCCAACCCCGCCCCCAACCCCAAATTCAGAAAGGTCCACTTTGTATCCGCCTCTGTCATCTAAACCAGTGGCCTCGGCCAATCGGTCTTTTTTGCGACCCCCACTTTACACATCTAAAACCGTGGTCTCGGTCTCGGCCGTAGATCACGTTCGGTCTCGGCCCCGTTTCGTAAATTACAAACCACCCCCCTCCCCCCCCCCTCTCCCCCCCCCCCCCCCCCCCTTGAAACATCCTGGCTACGGGACTGTATTCACATGTGCACCCTAAAATGCTGGGTTTCTGAAGTGGGTGCAATTACATGTTTATGGTCGTCTCTCCTTCATTGTCCTATATCCTGTGTTGACACTATAATAGTATACACAAATGTTCGGGGTTTCTCAGAAAGGTAGTGCCAAAAGTGACATTTTGTGATTTTCATACTCGAGTGGATACAGTATAGTCGGGAAGAAATTATTTGTATATATTTAGTGGTCAATGTGGCCATACTTATACTTAGTCTATAAGCCTGGCGCAGACAGAGCCGACTCGACCCGATCCGACTGGTTTCAATCAGGCTATAGTCGGAGCCAATTCATCGTGTTGAATCGGCACCGACTGGTATCCGACTGTCTCTCGACTGGCAAAATGTATGTCGCGAGGCACTGAAAACTGAGCCGATCCGAATGAAAACCAGTCGGATCGGGTCGAGTCGGCTCTGTCTGCAGAGGGCTTTAGCTAGAGGAGGCTCTTTCTTAACTTGAACGAGATTTATCAAACAGATATAAGTGGAACCATTCATACATTCAGTTTGGTATAGTTTATTGTTATTCAACATTGTACTTATCAAAGCGCAGTTATCCAGCGGTATTGTAGCTATAGATAGTAGAACAGCACTAGTTGAAGCCGAGACTGGCGGTCAGATATTGTGCGGACGCGCGGTCTCATAATTATAAAGCAGGATGTTATTTATCTGAAGTGGTGGTCTGGTCTAGTGGTCAGCGCTCTGCTCTTCGCACTAATCGGCCCGGGTTCGAATCTCGGCTGCGTCTCTTGGATGGTGACGATGAAGGGCGTTTCCATGCTGACGTAAATGATTATAATTGATTGAACGCGTCTGCAAAAACCAAAAAAACAACTTGTCCCCGAATAACTCGGTTCCGTGAGAACACGGTACTAGAGTCAGCTGGGTGGCAATAAAAAAAAAAAATATTTTGTTTACCTTCCCTTTTGCCACCCAAATGTTAACTGCATGTAATCATGTTAATTAGTGATCGCTCATTTTGGTTAAATTAATTATGTTTAATAACATTGGCCGATCGAATTATTGTTCAAATTGCTGTGTACATTTACAACCACGATAAAAATTGTCCCACAGTCATTTGAAAATCAGACAAAAAAAGGGCACAACTGTCAACCATGTCATAATATTGGATTTATACATCAATGACATGATATTAATTACCGAACTGTACGCGTAGACGCTATTAATTTGTTATTTTAAGCAATAAAGCCATCAATGTTGCTATTAGCCTGATTAAAGTAACAATACCGTGTTTTTTTAAATCTGCGCTAAGAGTTGCAAGCTTATAATGTTATGATTACCTATGATCCAATATTATACATTCAGAATTCACATTATTTTATTGTAACAATGCTGGCTATTTAATCAAATTGTTAACTTCGGTCTATCTGAATGTTGGGAGAAAAGGTCCAGTTGCTGACTCACAATCATAATGTAGTATATTAAAACTGATATATCCGGCGCCATTTGGAATTAATGACGTGCACATGTTTAATGTGATACATGTCTGGTATGCAATGCATTATGTTATGCTTTTGTGTATGAATATGTATATACATAAATGTTTATATAGACATTTTATAGTCACTAATATTCTAATATTAGAAAGCGATATTTTTGTTATAAACTTGAATCAATATATAATACAGCTATAAAATCATATAAATAGTTCAATTGACATGTATATATATTTACGTAATTAATTAACGTTAGATTGAACATTTGGTTTGAAATTTACCGCACAAATTGTGGCAATGAATCTGGTATTAAGTTGATATGTTAAATGTAAAACATACAGTCATTACCGGAAATATTTGAATGAATTGGAAAGAACAAAAAGGGGTTTGAAATAGGGTTTACAGGGCCTCTCTATTACTGTTTTCAATAATGTAAAACATAATAGGAAATATCATATAGCGGAATAATTAGAATGACTAGCACTGAACGGAAGTTCCGTATTTTAAATCGGGGTATCGGGACCTTTTTTATTGTTGTTTTACTGGCACTTTGGCTTTGTTTGGGATTTATAATTCTATGATACTGGCCAAAGTTTTCATCGACAAAGTAAGTGTTGTTATTCAAGTGTTTATCTTGAACTGATTTAAACTGTAACTTCTACATGATTTCAAGAAACCCTCTAAATTTAATCTTGCTCTGAAGACATCGGATCGTGTTTGTAGACAACTCGATGTTTATATTTTGATGATTTATCTTGATTAAAAAAACGCCTACTTCAAAATAAACGGTATACTGTTGCTTATTATATAGGACACATATATAGTTATGTTTTTCGAGTTTGTCCCTATACCATGTAACATTATATCACATATATGTATATATATGTTTATATGAAGATTGCTAGTGCGTTTTGCGTATATTACTGGGTTTTTTTTTCCTTTAGAGAATCATTATTATTATGACTCAATACTAGAAAGCAATTCCCACTGCCAATAAAATTCAGTATTTCTTTCCGTAAATTGGGCATTTGGCATTTAGCTAAATTTCCAGATCTTCTCTTGCTAATGTGCTGTCTAGATGGGCCGATCGTGACTATTTCTGAATCGTTGTTGTCAGTGTATTCGGATTGAGGTTATCAACATCATAATCATCATATTCATGAGTTCCATCATACATCAAGTTTTAATAGAAACCAATGTATGTATGTAGTGTATCTTAGTCGATGGGCGAATCATTTTAAACGATGCTCTTATATGTGATAACCTGGTTCGATGACTATCATGATCAATTCTCTTTAACATCCACATGATCACCATCGTTATAGTCACTGTCGTCATGATTATCATCATCATCATCATCATCCTCATCATCCTCATCGTCCTCATCGTCCTCATCATCCTCATCGTCCTCATCGTCATCATCATCATCATCATCATCATCATCATCATCATCATCATCATCATCATCATCCTCATCATCATCATCATCATCATCATCATCATCATCATCATCATCATCATCATCATCATCATCATATTCAACTTGTATTATCACCTTCTCTTTTGTTCGTGCTTCTTCTTCCTCCCACATGATTGTGCTATACCTGTTATAATCATCCTCTTCGTCATTATCATCGGCATCAATATACCTTCTTCATCGTCATTACTTTCTTAATCAACACCATCCTTGAATTCTCATGATGAATCGTTTACATTTTTACAATGTTTTTTTTTCATTATTTTTTGTTTTAATTTTTTAATGTAATATTTACATTTGAAAGAGGTGGAGGATGCGTTACACGTACTCCGTTATCATGTTTGCCTAATCGATGGGGCCTGGTAAGGGTCAATATTAGCAGGGAGGGGGTACTCCAGACTCCAGAGGGGATATAGCTGGTTTCGGCTCTCATTCTTCTGAAGAATTAAGAAAATGCCGGTTAGGTTTTTTTCTGAATGTCTCTTTTGTAAGTAGAATTTGCAGAAAGCCTGCAAAAGAATGCCTTCAAAACCACATTCATGATTGTATGATATTAGCGATTTCTAATTTATTTGCATAATATATATAATAATAATGATAATAATGGTGGCTACTTATATAGCGCACGTTCCGTCTTCCGACGCTCGCGGCGCGTCACTTTTATTACCCCGGTCATCGGATACATACTGCACTCAATCCAGCACACAAAGTGCACATTGTCCACCCTCTGGGGAGCATTCCAGCTAGGCAACCTCGCAGGTGCACACAGTGCTAAGTAACTCCTTTCCATCCTTCCGGGTACCCATTTATACACCTGGGTCGAGAGCAGCAAATGTGGATACATTTTCTTGCTGAAGGAAAATCGCGATGGGCATACCTTGGATTCGAACTCGGGACATCACGATTGGAAGGCACGCGCTCTACCAATCTCGCCACACCACGTCCACACGTGGTGTATATTTATATAATATTTCGTCATTTTATATATAATGAATGCCATTCGAAAAAAAGAAAGCAAAATATACACATACCGTCTTCAGTCGCCATCCTGTAGAAGGTATATTCAAGAAAATGTCTCTAAAGAACTCTAATAGCGTGATTAGCCTAATATAAATGCGAAATTTGAAATGTAACTTTTGTTAAATGTTTTCCCTCGAGTACTTTGTCGTGTTTATGTAGGTCTATAACCATGCATGGGGAATAATTGTCAAGAAACATTACATGTTTTGTTTTGACATGAGTAATTTACCGTGTATGCTGCATGCATATGCGTAATGCTATAATATGGACCATTGCTTTCCATAAAGCTTAATGGTCCGAGACGGGACCGATGAGAGACGGAGTCAGTCGGGTCGGATCCTCCCAAAGCGAGTTAATTCTTTCCGCATCACTTGCGATGATGCATTGACAAAAGTCTGATGAAATAGAACAAGAAACAAATAAAAGTTTATTAACGATATTATGATACAAAAAGAAGAAGAAAGAAATAAGGAAGATTTTTTTTTAGAAAAGAGAGATAATTATATATTTTTGACTTTTTCACCGGGTCCTCCTAAAATTATCTCATTCTTGCCGAATGACTTCTGATTATATTGTTTTGCTTAAATACCAGCCGACCAGTGGGGGGGGGGGGGGGGGGGGGATTTCACAATAAATCGTAATAACATAAAGAAGGGGGAAACATACACTTTCATGCATTTGTATTTAAATATATTATGATAAATATAAAAGAGGTTTAAGGAAAAGGGGATGCTCTCTGGACTCTGATTGACTTCATTTGATGACAGAGAGATGAGAGAGAAAGGGTCATAATCATACAGATTGTACAAAATGTAGACATTAATAAGATAATGGTGGTCATTAATCAACACTGTTTCATTTCTACTGAAGATCAGAAGATCAGAAGATCGCCAAAATAATTGTTTCGTTATTTTGTTCCCTTTTTCAGTATTCTATTTCTTCATGTTGTGCACAGGTTCGATAAACCTTGATGAATGATGATAAGTTCAATTTTCTCTGCGCAGCCATTAATAAATTGAAGTTATTTATTTCATAATGACTGCAAATTTCAAATACCTCTTTTTTATAACGATTATTTATATCCTTTTTGGTTCAATTCCAGATTCAGATGATATTCTACAATGACGATCTCTACGACAGTTACACACATGCAGAAAACTCGCCCAACGGACTCGCAATTGTATCACTTTTCATCAAGGTAAGAATCCTGTTTACATTCTGGAATCCTCTGAAATATTCAGTATAAAATGCGTCTTTCCTTTCATTAAACAAAGACAATCCAATTTTCCTTTTCAACAAATTAAGATAATTTTGAGTAGCGTTTTTAATTTTTTTTATCTGTAATGAGCAGGTATTTAAATTTGCTTTGGGCACGTTTGCAGTCAGGTGTAGAGTGATGAATGAGCGGTTTAATTTGGACAAAATACATTACAATGAAGTACCCCATGCTATAGAGATTAACTCTTAAGTCGGGTTTTTATAAAACATCTCAAAATTCCAAACATATCGTGCATAATGATACAATTTCCTTTTTCCCCCTTTGTTTTCCTTTTTTGTTTTCCTCTTTTTTTGTTGGGGGGGGGGGGGGGTAACTATGACTATTAAGACAATTAAACCGTTGCTTTCGAGGTATTGCTCCATAAACTTAATAAATGGAGCACAGGGCTTCCTTCCGTACCCAATAGGTTTAACAAAATCGGCCATTGTGGGTAATAGTCTGGTGGCCAACTCTGAAAAAGTGGCCTAGAAATCGATTTAGGGAGTTCTGAATTGTAGGGGTTGGAGACAAGTATTTTCTGAAAGAGTATACCCTAGAGCTCACGAGTTTGCTTGTCTCCAGAATTGAAAATTGGTTTCCCGGGAGATATATGGTTGCCATGGTAACAACTTCGTAAATTTTATATAAAATGACAATATTTCGAAAGATTATCATTTCTAGGCCATGAAGAGTGAACTTTCTTCTAAAAAATATGTTTTCAGATGTGGGAAGGATTCCCTAAAATGATTAGAGACTTTTATCAGGCAAGGTCAAAGGTAAAGGTCAAAGTTCATAGGTCAAAGTACAAAAATGAGTTGAAAAAATCATGTTTTTGTACATTGTATTGATATGTTTAATCTTCAAATGAATTCGCATAATTGAAACTGCTGGAAACAAATAATTATGGATAGAATGTATTATTACGATTCCAAAGCTGTATTTTCTGTCATATAGGACCATTTTACAAGGGAGATATGACATTTTTATGGTAACAATGTAAATTCCGCGATATAGTGCAATGTACACATTACATGTGTTATCCTATGCAAAATGTATATAGTGCTACAAACATTTTGCTAGTCAAGTGGGATGTCGGGAAAAGTTGAACGATATGGTTATTCAGCAATATAAACTGGGAAATGATTTGTTCTTAGCATAACTTAGGTATGCTGAATACGATAAGCCTTGTTTCAAAGTGACAGTTTTAGTTTTTGACCCCCTAATTTGCATAAACAAAATGGCCGCTGAAATTGTGATTTACAAACATTCTCATATCGCATGCCTGTTATCATGAAAAGATAGGAGTTACAAATTGAATATTTCTACCTATTTAATGATAGTAATGCAAATAATACAAACCTTATATCGGATTAAGTCATATTTACTCTTACGAATGTAGAAATTAATGACTGGCATTAAAACAAATCACATTTTCGAAGGGATCTGTAGTAACATAGTCAAAATCCTCAACATTTACAATACTTGGGTCTCTAGCGGGTCTTACATACCTGATTGTATTCATACGTATTACCAATAGAAGCATGGAATTAAGTTAATTTTGTTTTAATTTTCTTTCGTTATGAAGATATTAATGATTAAAGTGTTAAGGTTTATAACTATAGTATGTCCTTGATATTAAAGACTGTGTACAACGTCAGTGCAATGCTAATTTCACTTTGCCTTTTCGCTCACTACTCGACCATACAACATCCATTAAACATGACATTGTCACACATTAATAGCACATTCAAAATATACCTTTGATCAACTATTTGCCAGTTATTGTACATTTTAAAACTGAGAGTTACTAGTTCCTTTTAAATGATTAGTTGTCTTTTGTTCAAGTTACTCAAGCGCACACTGAAGTGTCTTAATGCCTAGTATTATGGTTCAAGTTACTCAAGCGCACACTGAAGTGTCTTAATGCCGAGTAGTATGGTTTGGTAAAATAATAAGGACATTTCTAAAACAATCAGACTGCATAAGTATAGAACACTCACAATAAATTAAAAACCCTCTATTTGCATATAAACAAAATGGCCGCTAAATATCATGACAGTCATTACACAAAGAAAATGTATTATATAATTTATCTAAATTCATTTTACCATGCAGCTACCTCTAGAGGCAGTTCTGTTTCGAACTCTGATTGTCAAAAATGATGTCAAGAACATTTTAGATGATAAGTAGCACAGACATGAACAAAATAATGGTTACAATTTTAATTTTCAATTGACTAAAACGTCCATTGTAGTATATAATATCAGAATTATTCGTACATCAAGACGGTTACAGCTCGATATTCCGAAGGTTCATTATTCCGAAGAAGGTTTATTAGTCAGAAAATAAAATAGGATTCGTTAATCCGAAAATGAAATCAGGTTAGTTATCAAAATTAAAATCAAATCGGGTTTGTTATAATACTAGCATTTTTGTTTGTTTTTTTTAATTTAGAGCCTGAATTATAAAGCATGCCCCTTTCCCTTTCCCTCCCTTGGCCATGTTGGCCATACCAATCAAACATTTAAGTTTGTTTTATGTTTTTATTTGAGTAAGCAAGCCCCCCACCCTCTTTCCCAGGTGGCTATGCTAGTCTAAACCGTTTATAGTATTCATCAAGCTGCCCATCGACTTTTTGTGAATAGACAGGAAACCCCGACGATCATCCCGGGAGGGCCAGGTTCCTAACGGCCACAGACTCACAATACTCATGGATGCTCTCACCATGAGTGTCCAGTTAGCTTCCAAAAAGCAATTAAAATGTAAAATCTGCTTGACTTGATGATATCCTATAGGAGCAAATGGAACACATAGTCCAGGCGACCCCAACTTGCTCCTGAACATGCTCAATGCATGCATAAGCACCAACAACATCCCGAAGCTCTGGAGGAAAGCCAAAGTTATCTACTTGTTGAAGCCTGGTAAAGACACAGTCAGTCTAAATGCTGTGCCATACGAGCGGTTTATCTTCAACAACATCGCCCCATTCGTGGATGAACCCATCCCGGAACTATCAAGGTTATGTCAGGGAAGGCAATTAGGCTATTCCTAAACTCATTGACGGCTATGATCATCCAGAGGATACATAAGCTATTCACCGGAGTTGCTTTATTTGACCCTTTATGCTGCCTACGAACCGCCATGATCCCCACCAGGAATGTCGTGTTTGTTGTACAATCAGATAAAGTTTTTTATGGGGTGGAAGATGGCAACCTTCTCGTGGTCCACCCTGTTTTGTTTGGAAACCTTCCTTATAATGCCATCAACCAGACATGCGCAACCAACAACCTAGTATATCAGCGATGACTTCCCCAAGTCAACCTACGAATGGCCCTCCTCGGGGCAAAACGTCCCGTAATGGCCCTTATCAAGGCCAGCCATCTCGCATAATAGGGACATCTCTCCGCATATACCAAATTAATGCGGAAGGTATGTCACGCGCAAAAAGTGACTACCTCGCTAGATCAGCAAAGGATCTCGACATCGACATTATCCTCCTACAAGAAACCCATATCCGTGATGAGACGTTTGCATCTATAAGCTCCGCGTCTACGGCTTCAAGCTCATCGCGGCCGTGCACCACGCCAAGTATGGAGTTGCTACCTACCTGACAGACTTGTATGTCCTTGAGGAATCCTCCAATAATGACATCTTCACGGCCACCGTGAAAGTTGGAGATATAACCACCAAAAACGAACTGGCCCTCTCCTTCACTTCAGACCCCTGCCCACCCTGAAGTCCATGCTGGAGATTTCAACAGTCACCACTCATCCTAGGGCTATGCCAAATATGACGAGAATGGAGAGCAACTGGATATGTGGGCATCAGCCTCCGACCGTTACCTCCTTCATGATGCCAAACAATCGGGAACTTTCCACTCAAGCAGATGGAGAAGGGATTACAATCCAGATCTCAGGCTTAGCCCATTGGTAGAACCTGTGCAACCAAAGGAGCAAGCAGGCTTCAGACCAAAAAGGAGCTGTTCCGACCAAGTCCTAGCCCTCACTACCTTCATTGAGGCAGGATATCAGCGCGCCCTCAAAACGGGTGTGGCACTGATTGACCTCTCATCAGGCTACGACACTGTATGGAGGCATGGCCTGCTACTCAAAGCCTCCCGCATCTTCAAGTGTCAGACAACCATGCGCATCCTTGCTTCCATACTCAGCAACAGAAGATTCAGATTTTCACTTGGAGGACAAACAAGCTCGGCTAGAAACCTCAACGACGGCCTCCCTCAAGGATCTGTCTTGGCCCCAATGCTTTTCAACATCTATGTAAGTGACATGCCGGAGACTACTTCCAGGAAATGTGCATGCAGATGACCTTGCACTAGCTACCCAATCCACCGATTTCAACGTACTTAGCACAACCCTCACCGAAAACATGAAGAAGATAGAGGACTACTTCACCTACTGGCGTCTTCGTCCCAATCCCAATAAGACTACAACCACTGCCTTCCACCTCATCGACAAGCGAAACAGAACTGAAGGTCACCTTCTGTGGCAAAACAGTCAAGCATGAAGAGTTCCCCAAATACCTTGGAGTTACCCTGGACCGCATCCTCACCTATCGTGAACATCTCAAGAGGGTTTCTGGAAAACTGAAGACCGGAGTCAACATTATCCGGAAGCTTGCATGAAATAGCTGGGGTTCAGGCACACAGACCCTCCGAACAGCCTGCATAGCACTAGTCTACTCTGTTGCAGAGCTGCTCACCAGTGTGGACAGAGAGCTGCCATACCAAGAAGGTAGATGTAATTTTAAACTCAGCTATGAGAATAATTACTGGCACCCTTAAGTCAACACCTCTTCAATTGCTACCTGCTCTCTCCCACATCGCTCCCCATGGTGTACGCAGACAGGAGATAATGCGCAAGGAACTACACCACACCTCCACCAACCCAGACCTACCTATCCACGAGGACCTAGGGAACCTACCCAAAATGCACCACACCCTTTTTGACTTCTGCAAAGTCTCTAGAAGAGTTTGACCTGAAAGGAGAATGGCGCAAAACCTGGGCGGAGTCCGACTTCCCTAACCAAGACCTTGTACAGGACCCTACGTCAGAGCCAGCAGGCTTCAACCTCCCCAGAAAGCAATGGGTGACTCTGAACAGGATAAGAACACTCCATGCAAGGTCAGCCCATCATCTCCATCGATGAAAACTGAAAGACAGCCCTGCATGTGACTGCGGGAATCCAGACCAGACAGTGAAGCATGTGGTAAATGACTGCCCTCTCCGATGTTTCCCTGATAATTTTGAGGGGATACATCAGATAACAGATGCTGCTCTGACCTGGCTGAGAAACCTAGACTTGAATTTATAAAATGTGCATATATGACATACGAAACAAACAATTATTTTTATTTGGGGGGTTGGGGGGAGGGGGGGGGGGAGGGTCCTCAACAGTATAACCGCAACAGATAGATGACGCATTACGCATGAGGCAGCCTCATTTTAGATATTGTTCCTGCCTCATGTATTTCTGTTTGCTGGTAATATAGTCTTTGGTGCTTAAATGTAGAATGGCTGATGTGGGTCAACTTCAATATTGTTCTACAGCACCTTTATATCCATAATTGTATTGGTTATCAGCTTTGTTCTTTGATTGAGGAAAACACCAATTGCTTGTCAGGACCAGCTCTACGATGAATGCTTATTTTAGCAATGAACATTGTTTTCCAAAGCATTATACATGTTATACCTCCACCTCAAAGACTCCATCAGAGACGCTGGTGACAATTTAAGTATAATCAGCATATGGAAACACATGTTTCAGATAGTATCAGGTGACCATCGGTCGCATTATGCAACTGATGACCCTAATAAATCATAAACATGAATGTTTAATAGAAAATTAGTCTTTTCCCCAGTTTATATTCTCTAAATTCCCTTAGCGTTAAACTTTTCCAGATATTCAACCGGAATAGTCATTTGTATTACTGTATAGATGTTGCATAGGATAACACATGTACTGTGTGCTTTGTACTTCACGGGGCAATTTCAATTAGATAATTCATTTGAAGATGAAATATATCAGTACAACATGTACAATGTACAAAAACATGATTTTTCCATTCATTTTTGTACTTTGACCTTTACTTTTGACCTTTCGCGATAAAAGTCTTTAATCATTTTAGAGCATCTTTCCCACATCTCTCTTTTTGACAATGTTCCTTCAAAAATATTATTTGTTTTAATGCCAATCACTAATTTCCATATTCTTAAGAGTAAATATCACTTACTCCGATATAAGGTTTGTATTATTTGCTTGTCTATCATAAGATAGGTAGAAATATTCTACATGATAACAGACATACGATATGAGAATATTTGTCAATTGCAATCTCGGCGGCCATTTTGTTTATGCAAATTAGGGGGTCAAAAACTAAAAATTTCACTTGGAAACAAGGCTTATTGTATTCAGCATATCTAAGTTATGTAAACAACAAGTAATTTCCCAGTTTATATTGCTGAATAACCGTATCGTTCAACTTTTCCAGACATCCCGCTTGACTAGCAAAATGTTTGTAGCACTGTATACATTTTGCATAGGATAACACATGTAATGTGTACATTGCACTATATCGCGGCATTTACATTGTTACCGTAAAAATATCTCCCTTGTAAAATGGTCCTATATGACAGAAATACAGCTTTGGAATCGTAATAATACATTCTATCCATAATTATTTGTTTCCAGCAGTTTCAAGTATGCGAATTTGTTTGAAGATAAAAGATATCAATACAATGTACAAAAACATGATTTTTTCCACTAATTTTTGTACTTTGACCTGTGAACTTTGACCTTTACCTTTGACCTTGCCTAATGAAAGTCTCTAATCATTTTAGGGAATATTTCCCACATCTGTAAACATCTTTTTTAGCAGAGAGTTCACTCATCATGGCCTTGAAATTATAATTTTTTGAAATATTGTCATTTTATATAAAATTTACGAAGTGGTTACCATGGCAACCAGATATCTCCCAGGAAACCAATTTTCAATTCTGGAGACAAGCAAACCCCTGAGCTCTAGGGTATACTCTTTCAGAAAATACTTGTCTCCAACCCCTACAATTCAGAACTCCCTAATCCATTTTTTTAAAATCTGGCCACCAGACTATAACGTGAACTAGATGACTTGTTCTAATGAAGCACTTTGTAAATTTAAAGTGGATCTGAAATGGGTGTGATTGATCGGTTCTATAGAATCGCTTGTTTCATCCATCAATTAAGGGCCATGATATGTCGGGGAGTATTGTATGGATACTGGATAGGTGTGTGTTAAGACCTGACCATGATGAATGGAATTACATCACACACTTTAAACAAAACAAATAGCGTGCATGCATGGGGACATCTGGACATCTTCAAATGTGATCTAATACCATTATTCTCATCGACTTAACGCACTCGATCATGTGGTCCATTGGTGTCGACTATGGAGGTGAAGCAAGGGAGGGGGGGGGGGGGTAAATGGTAAAGGGTGATTGCACCACACCCCTTCATCGCCTTTGTGGATGCATATTCGCGTTCCCCGCTGATGCACCTGTTGGGGAAATTGATAAAGAATGGTACTTTCATTAACACGATAACAATCTACCTTCTACGTTGCAGCTCTACAAAATTAAACTGGTTAAGTATTTTTTTTTTTTTTTCCAGAGGTGATTACAATGGTTTACGATGGCTCTCATGCATGATGTTGTTGTTGTTTACTTTTGTTAAATTTTATACATTTTACTAATAAAACAAACCTGGTACATGTACCTAAATAGTCAACTTTGAGGGTGTTTTTTTTGTTTTTTTTGTTTTTTTTTTGTCGGGAACATCCAGTGGATAGTTAAACATCCGAACACTTCTATCGTAAATATCTTTTTTAACGAAAGTGAAATTTGAAAAAAAACAAAACCTGTTCCATGCTTATATATTGGTAATACAGATACAGCACGGTAGGAGCATAGACCTACCTTAGGTCTATGTTATATGAGAGAACCTCTAGATTTCAAACTAATCTTTGTGGATTTGGACAATTTTACTATAGATCGATATAAATAATCATACCACTATTACATTGACAGGGGATACCCCCTACCCCTTCGACCACTTTGACTGAGCTGGCTACACCTCTGAAACAAGCAAGTGCCCTTTCAACCAAAAGTGCCACTCTCAAATGACCATCAATCAAAGGCATCGATTGGCGCTTCTCTATGGGGATTTAAAACAAGAGTTGAAGCACTTTTTTGATGATATGGCCCCGATATGGACCCCCGCGTGTTTGTGACCAGAATACTTATGGATTCTTGCCTTCTGATCTTGATTTGGTAACGATTTTTTATGACTTAATCCCCTTCGGACTGCGTGCGCGGAATACTTATGGATTTCAGCTCTCTAATCTTGATTTGGTAATGATTTTTAGATAGGTATCTTCGCCGCTTGGACTGGTTACGTCCCCACTCCCCGCTGAGGGCGGAATACAACTTCTGGCATTGTATCGATTTTTGGTGGCCTCGCCGTATCGAGCCAATCAGCTAATGACAATCGTTCGTCTGTTGTTCGGTGAATTGTTTAATTACAGGGCTTTGGTTATTATCTCCTACCCTTCTTTCTGAACGGGGCCCACTAATTAATTAAATACCAGTTGAGGGTTATGGAGTAGGGTATTAGGTCCTACGTACCCCTATCGATTTCGGGAGATATTCATTCTCTATTCCGGTATTGAAACCCCCGACAAAGTGTCAGTCTTCATTAGTCCTAATGAGATTTGCTTTTCGTCAACAAGGGAATTGGTTTTAAAATATGTTACCTAAATATCGATTTTCACTTTCCATTTCCCCCCTATAATATATATACGCGCTACCAATTCCCTAGAGTCGACAGAGGGACGTTTTGAGCGTTTGTTTGTCGGATAGATTAATTAAAAGGGGTAATGTTACTTTTCATTAGCTTCACCAACGGACGAGAAATACCGATGCCTGTAACTATGTTTGCTTTAGGAGCTGTGAGTGATTAATGTTTCTTTGATGTTTAATTGGGCGTACAACTATGATAACATTAATTAGTATACCTACTATAATTCCGCATGCGAAGCAGTCAAACTTTATTCTTCATGAGTTATTGTCATTATATTTAAGCTGAATTCAAGATTATTTGTAATTTATACAGTATGCCAATCGAGCGACATATGAAAATGTTATAACATAAAATTGTTCTGATACAGTATAGATGTAAATGAATAATATCTAGACTGTGTTTGTTTACTTTTACATTTACATTTTATTTTACTGACATGTAATATTACTCATTCATTATTCGTACACTTTTAAAAATAGAAAATAGATTTGAAAAATATTATTATTCACCAATAGATATATAGTTATCAAGAACTACAGTATTTAAGTATATCGCTTGTAATATTACTATCGTAATCATAATAAACACACATCATGAGAGTTCTCAATTGCTAAAAAGCAACAGGCTCCGGGGCTCAGCCCCTTGTTTATCTGACATAGAGTCCACAGGGCGTACCTCTGTACCCCTACCCGTTCAGGGCTTCGCTGCATGGTCCTTCGACGTTCCATTTTTTTTTCATTTAATTTATATTTCATTTCCAATATATAATAATTTACAATGCAAGGAACGTTATAATATAACAGATTCAGATCAAAACATTTGACAATAATTCATCATACAAATGGTTGGAAATGGAGAGCGCTGCTATAAAGCAAATTGACTGGCCGAGAACGTTTTATAACTTCCAGTTGAACAAAAAAAAATGGCCCCTGGTCTGAAAATGAAATGCACACACCACTGGTACACAATTCGTTATAACTGAACTTTCCTCACGCTTTGTTTTGTTGTTTGGTACAGGAAGGAAATTTGACTGGCCGAGAACTGGGGAAGCTGACTGGGATCAGGGTGTTAAGTCAACTCGTCTACAAAGGTATGATTATAAAATATTAGAGTTCTAAGTTCCTTTTTTTGTAGCGTTCATTTGACTTTGTGTTACTGTATGTCTCTCGTCATTAAATTTTCAATTTCAAAATTGACTTGGCCTGCTCTGTACTTCTTACATCCTTCTACTAAAAGTATTTATATGATACTAACATTTTTAAATAATGCTAATAATGATGGTCCATTTCTGTACAGTGCTTTATCACCGAAGTCTCATAGCGCTCGTTGTACCTTGGCTTTAAGTGAGCTGCAATGATGGGGCGTTCAATCATTTCAAGGAATACATTTCAAGGCACATTAGATTTTTAGGCAAAGATGTATCCTTTAAATAAATAGGTTGTTAATGTATTACCACGTTAATTAATTATTTGTTTATTTGTTTGATACATCATTCGCTTTGTGTTTCAGGCAACATAGTAAATATGAGCGGCCTGAGCATATACCCCTGCTATTACCAGAGACCAAAGAATACATCACGTAAGAAGGCTCCACGACCACGCCCATGATCATATCGTATATTTATAGCACATTAACACGGTACAATGTTCATTAATTATTGTTAGTTTGATGCATTTATCCCGTTTATTATCGCTTTGTATTTCAGGCAATGGAGTAAATGTGAGTGGCCTCAGCATACCCATGCTGTTACCAGAGACGAAAGAATACATCACGTACGAAGGCTCCACTACCACGCCCATGTGCACGGAGACGGTGACGTGGATCTTATTCAACAAGCCTGTCTATCTCACACACTATCAGGTAAATTACCCCCCCCCCCCCCTTAGTGCCTATAATCAAACCTGCTCTAGCGACCACCTGTGTATAAAGGCCACCTGGTTAAGAGGAGCACTACTCCCATATCACTACGAAACAGATTCCATATTTTAAAAATACTTGTCTATAATTTGTTATATCCCACCTTTTCTGTCACCCTTGGTTGGTAGTTATAAACAGGTTTCGCTTTACCAAGCTATGGATAACTTTCTCAATACTAAGCTAGCAGTGATTCATAAGTAGTATAGGTCCTGCCTGACAACATACATGATATACATGTAATAGGGGCAACCTAACCTTTTTTTCACGATTAGGTGGTCTTGATCCAGAACACTGACATGTCAGAAACGACAGAGGGCGACAATGCACTTACTACCATCACCAGAATGATTATTAATGTTGCTTACGTACTTTCCCCAAATCGAATGATTTAAGTATATTCAGGGGAGATATTCAGGGGAGAGATACATTTTGATATTTTTTGTACCAAGACATAATATAAATTATTCTAGAAAATGCAGTTATCAAGTTCATTTAAAACTGTTACAAATATTGTTTTAAAATACATGCATAACATTTAGTTGTGCATGCTTATGCTTTGCACATTGAGTCAGAAACATTGTTTGTTTTTTACTTGTACATGTACACATTATGGCAGACGAATGTGCCGTGTATAAAATAATATCAAGCTGTCTTATTTTGTTATAAAGAAGAATGACATGGCGTTATTATGTATGATTATTGTAACATGAAACAGATATATAACTTTAAAAATTCATACTTGCAACACCATTTATAATTTTCATTCGAACTTTAAATGCAATCTATAATAATTGTCCTTGTTACTGTTTCCCACCAGCTCGAGACATTACGAGAGCTGCTCAGTACGAGAAGGGGGACTACCCCTCAGAGGATATTACGTAACTATCGCCCCCCTCAGAGGATCGGCTCCAGAACGATCCGCACAAACATCATCCAAAAATTCAGCTCGGGCGGCAAGGATTGTCCGCTGCACAGGAGAGAATACTCGTACAAAAGTAAGCTAACCAATTAGAGACGAGTTCATAATTTGAAATGTTTTCCCGCCAAAATGTTCAAGTATGATTGGTTTGTATTTTTAGGATACATGAATAGATGATACTAACTTTTACATTCGTTCATTTTCTTACACAAATTTAGTTTGTCAGAATTCTGCTTCAATTATAATTGCATGTCCCCCTTTTTTCAATAAAATCGAAAAGCCGGCATGACATGTTTTGAATTATATACAACTCTATCGTAGTATATCTTATAAATTACGGAGAGGTGATTGTGAATTACAAAAAATCTAACTCTATATTGAAGAAATGCACCTGATTAAACTTACAAATACCAGAACGTGGTCAGGGCCGATATGTGATGATACTATAACGCCCTCTAGTAACCATAAAGCGTTCATTTCTCGTTAGATTCCACCACAGATGTAAAGATAGTAGATACAGTATACCCTTCCCATTTGACTAATGTACCTTCTCTTTTTTTCCATTCCATTTCCACAGCTCTGATTTCGCGGAGGTGAACCTAGGGAATAGCCCCAGTATTTACGTCCAGCGTCCACCTAGATAGACTTCTTTAACCCACACTCCCTCTAGCGACCAGAAAGCATCCAACCCACCTCTGTTTTCAACATCGATATACGAGTACTTGACGGCACTGGATAACCGTAACCTAGTCACGCCCGAACATTATTGATGCCATCGTGAGGCCATGTTGCTATTTGCAGTGGGATGTGCTGCTCTGGTGATTTTGTCATCGATCGTCCATAAACGCTCAAGAGCAAGCCACACGGAGTACTCATTTGCATAAGAAGGCTTACTCCATCTGTATGGATTGCCATGTGAATACAAAATGGCGTCCGATCGTCTCAATTTTAGGCGGCAGTACAGCATCAAGCTATTCATATCGATAGTGTTGTATTTTCATCAGAATTATGTTTGTGGTC
Source organism: Echinarachnius parma (assembly GCA_037951105.1). Classification (NCBI taxonomy): domain Eukaryota; kingdom Metazoa; phylum Echinodermata; class Echinoidea; order Clypeasteroida; family Echinarachniidae; genus Echinarachnius; species Echinarachnius parma. The sequence continues at coordinate 19,063 of JBAMJV010006165.1, forward strand.
ATTGTTCATCATCGACATCATCATAATCATTATATATACATTAAGTGAGAACACAATCCCGACTATTCCAACACAAGTCCCCCCTATGGACAGACCCTCATCAATACGTGATCGTGATCGTGATCGTGATCGCGAATGAAGTTGATCTCGGACATGAATAAAGTACGTTTCGAACGGTGATGTAACCAGAGTATACCGAGAACGAGGCAACAATGGCAGTAAAGATTTTCAAGGGAAGGAGATGGATAATTTGAGAACAACATCAAGCCTCTCTCGAAACAGGTCTCTCCCCAGGACAGACCCCTTCTCTACGCGGTCGAGTTAGTTCCCGGCCATCAGTAAAAATAAAATCATGTTAACTTGAAGCTTTAAAACAGTAATGTTCGGTGTTCTGACCAGGGTAAACCGAGAAGGGGATGTTTCACAAAGATTGAACTTAACTTAAGTTGGAGCTAACTATTATGGTTAGCCATTTATAGCCTTGGAATAAAACATATTCAAGAGCAAAAAAGTACAAGTATGTGAAACTTCCAAGAAGAATTTATATCAACAACTTCAAGACTCCTTGATAATAACAAATATTACTGATTTCAATCAAAATTTATGCCTTTTAAAATAACTTTTCCAACAATTTTACACATAAACTAACGCCTTTCCATAATAGTTAGGTCTAACTATAAAGAGCTTAATTCAACTTTGAACCTTATTGAAACACCCGCAGGAGACAATCTCGGGTGAGACATTACAAACTTTCTCGGGTGAGTAAGGCCTTCCATGGGAAAGAAAATTATAATTTGTGAACACAATCCAGCCTCTTTCGAAACAAGTATCTTCCCTCGACAGATCTTTGTCAATACGTGATCGTAATCGAACCAGATCTCGGCCATCAGCGAAAGGTAAAACGCAGGCTTTCATAAAAGTAAGATGTGTTACCAGTGAAAACTCATCACGGGGGTAGAATGAAAAGGGATGAATCGGTGGGGAGCGTGTATTTTCATGAGAGGGAAGAGGATAATTGGGAACATCGTTCCGAACTCTATTGAACAAGTCACTCCCCGGGACAGACCCCCGTCCCTATATACTACACGATCTAGTAAGATCTTGGCCATGATTGTAGACCCAGTGACTCAAGCATTACACCGGAAGAAGCTTCCTTTACTTTAAGTGTTTTCCTTAAAATAAATATTCTCTAGACAATCTATGTTTTGTTAGATTGTCTTTTCCCATGCTCCACACAAAATGGTATCACCTGATAAGCAGTCACGAATTTTTTTTATTTTGTTATCATTCACAACCTAATTGTATATTAAAGACATCTAACAAGTCACAAAGCCATGAATTGATTAAAAATTATAATAGAAAAATAGAATTAATAGTTTACAATACTTTTCACGCACAGTTGTTTCTTAAAAACAAAACATTGTTTAAATCTCCTTTATGATATTATGTCAACTATATGTCGCATGCGACATATCCATAAACAATGTACAAATTGTTTTATTAATTTGACCCAATGTTGCTCTTGGGCAATGATTGGGCAATGATTATTCCACACTTCCTTCTCGCCTATTATGGTGACAATGGAATGAATGATGGTGTTTATAAATCGGGTTATGAATAATTATTGAACGGTATACTGTATATGAGGTGCTTTTTAATCATAAGTTTAGTTTTAGTCAATTAATATAATTCTTTGTTTTTGTTTCGAATTTGCTGATTAACGGTTTCTTTCCGCTATCTTTGGTTTTCGTTGAAATTACACAATCCTAGAAGCTTTTAAAAACAATTATACCTATAGAAAATGTTACAGTTGATTTTTTTTGTATTCAAGTGAAAATATAAATAACCTATATTGGATTATAAACGCTTTGTAACTAACCTAACTTATTTCGATTTTATTTTTGAAGTAACTGTCAACATATCATATTGGAATCGTGCCTGTAAACTGTAAAGTACAGCTCTATAATAAAATACGCTATTTTTCAAAAAGCTCCAAAATACTCTTTAAAGTAATGTATCAATACCTAATTTAAAATGTTTATAAGAAAATTTAAGGATCTAGAATGTACATCACAGGGTGCGATGGTGCTTTAACCTTTAATGTCAAATCGTGGCATTTCAGGCACAAAATGTCACATCCTCTAATAATACAATTAAAGATTAAAAAAACAATGATTTCTGATTGACCGATGGTTGGTAAATCAACTCACGATTCGTATGCAATTTGAAATGTAGAGAATAGTGTGCATTTGTACATATCGATATAGATAATGAAGAGCGTAGTTCCAAAAGGCGCTAAATCCACCTTTTCATTTTTGTTTATTTATAGAAAAACAGGTTTCACTTTCTTTGCCCAAACATGCCTATAGGAATATGAAAATGGAACGTTCCATATTTTTATTTTTTATTGTGTAATTTGTCCTAAAGGTTGGACTTCTAGATAGCTACGTAGCTTATTAATGTACTGGTATCGATAAATCAATGTTTATGGAAAATGGATTTAGCGCCTTTTGGAACTAAGCTCTTTATTTGTTACAACATGTTATATAACTTTCATGTATATCATTCTTTGTATGAGAACGCCTTTTGTAACTTACAGTCCTTCCTATGTTCCCATAAACGTTTCATTTGGTTTCATATTCAAATAGTTAATATATAGCTTTGTTGTAAAATATAGTCTGTAGCGTATTTAATAGCGTATTAATTCGATAGCGAATATAAAATTGCAGGTTTCATGAAGTTTTTACATGTTGCATGTATGTTTAATATCTTTTTTTTAAACCACAAATGTATTGATATGATTCAATGTTAAGCATTTCTAGCATTGCGCGCGACTTACGGTCAAAACAATGCATTTATTATGTTTTCGTTTCTTTTCTGAATAAGCAATAATTGTATTTGATTTAATTTTGTGAGTGATATTCGATCAATTATTTGTGTTTATTTCCCCATCCCTTCTTCGTTCGCATTTTCATCAAGCATATTAGATATATGAATCAATATTCCAATAGTTAAATTCAAATGAATGTTCGATTTACTTCCATATTACAATCCAATATCAACATCTATGTGCGTATAAGAAGCCAGTTAGGAATCAAAATAATCAATTGTCGTTACTTACTGCCTTCAAACATCTATAGAATTTCAAGTCTCAATCGATTTATATTGTGGTGGAAGAAGATATTTCATGCAATGGATCTCAATTATCATAATTATGTATTCCAAAGTCATAAAATTGTTGTTAATCAATAGCTATATTGAGTTAATAAGCAATTCATCACTTTTGACTCTATAGGCTGGCGTTATAATTCCTCGTTTATCATGTTTATTCGTGTTAAATTTATATAATTTGTTGCAGTATGTTTGAAATTACAAAGCGCACAGGCACGAGTGACGTGTATTATTATAAAGTTCGCTGATGGGCACACACACATGAAGACACTTATGTATAATTCATTGACTTTATCTTTAAATTGTAATATATACTAAATATGTTTACAATAACATATTTTGTCAGCGGGTCTGACAGAGTTTGCAGTTTTTGTTCTGAAGTGTCCACTTAGGATATCTTTGGAGTGCATTGGCAAATATATCAGTTGCAGTCTAAAAGTAGACACCGTATTTTGTGTTCGTGTGAACAGAATGGCCATAATTGCTGCGCGGATTCGGAGACAAAACGTTTGTATTGTTAATTCCTTTACAAAAAATATAAACATATTTATATGTATTTCCTGCTTTTCTATGCCTAAATTTAAATGTGTAGTGGCACTTCGTAAACAATATATTATTGTCATATTATATATAATGTAATTGAAAATGTAATAATTACCTTACCTAAATTTAGATATTAATCTAGCCTGAACGTTGTCATTACGCATAAAAGCATTTAGTGTACTGAATAAATCTCAGCAGATATTTTCTGCCCCATCAAGGATTTATTATTATTTCTAAAAGTTATTAACAACTTAATGTCGTTATGACGTGAACGTGTACTTTCATTTTTCGTATGATTTCCGGTTAAATTCAATCAAGATATAACCATTAATATAAACGACAAGCATTATTGCCGGTCATTACCGTCCCCATATAGCAGGCCTATAAATTATAATGGAGGTACTTTATTACTCTATCAAATTTGTCCAAAATAGAACTACATGTCTACTGAGGAAGTTAGGGGTCGAAACTGCCAGCCCCCTGAGGAAAATGAAACTCAACATTGGAAGGATATTTTTAGCTGTATTTCGGATACGATATTTTGTATAACTTCAAAAGGGGGTTTCAAATCATACATGACTTTGTCTTAATATCAAAAGTTCAATTATATGTTTTTGTCATTTATTCGTTAACGACGCTTTGACGATAAATGACTCAGAAGATGATTAAAACTGGGATGTAATTTATCTACCGGTAATACATTTCGTACAACACGAAACTGTATAATAACAATCGTTCCTAGGCTTCTTTTTTTTGTCAAGAGAGTAGAAAAATTTAAATGAGATTAGATGAAGACTTCTTTTAGCATTTTGTAGTTTGTTCATATTAAACAAAATTTAATATTGATCGTTCAAACCCGATTCGTCAAAACAAATTAGAAAACGTTCTTATGAGGATTAAGAGATTTAGATTTATTCCACTAAACAGACATGTAGTGTACTATCTAGAAGTGTTTTGTGCACCTTATTACACAATTTTCTATTCAAATGCCCCTAATCCCGTACCCTTCATTTAGTATAAATATTATGATGCAGTATTTACACGACCAAATATTTTGTTGTTGTCGAAATTGATGATCAGTGTTTATTGATTCGGTTTTACTTGCATTTAATTATTATCATGTGATTTATACTTGTTTGTTTCATGCAAATAAAATATAATGTATTGTATAACCAAGTGTGTTCCTAGTCTTCTTCATTTCAAAGTTTAATTCATATCATAATCCTTTTAAAAAATGATAAAAAATAACCAAAACACATGACACTGCAAAAACGAGGGTATTAAATTAACACCATTGGTATCTAGTTTGGTCCACACCAGCCTGGTTTAGACCAATATATAGATACCAGTGGTGTTGATTTAACACCCTCGTTTTTGCAGTGTATAAAGTGGAACGATGAATAAGGTACAACACGTATGCAAACTAGAAAGTAGAAGGCACTGAAAACTGAGCCGATCCGAATGAAAACCAGTCGAATCGGGTCGAGTCGGATCTGTCTGCAGAGGGCTTTATATGCAACATAGGCTATAACACAAATCACAGTGAATTTGTTAAGTTGAGCTTAACTCTAAGTTGGACCTGAACAATTATGGAAAGCCATTTGTAGCATTGAAATCAGAGCCGTATGTAGACATACGGCTCTGCTTTGAATACAAATTTATTCAAAAGTATAAACAAGTATAAAATAAAAATTATATAAATAATTTTAAGGCTTCCTGATAAAATTAGATAACTGATTTGTTAAATAAAAATTAATGCGTTTTCAAAAGAACTGTTTCAAAAAAATTACAACAAAAACTAACAGATTTCCATAATCGTTAGGTCCAACTTAAGCCCGGCGCAGACAAAGCCGACTCGACCCAATCTGACTGGTTTTTAGTCGGATCGGCTCTGTGTGCGTTGCCTCACGACTCCGAATTTGCCATTCGGAAGCCAATTGGACCGGATTCAACATGTTGAATCGGCCACAGCTGAATCAGTCGACTGTGCGTTTCAGTCGGGTCGGGTCGGATCGGGTCGAGTCGGCTCTGTCCGCGTCGGGCTTTAGAGTTAAGCTCAACTTAGATTCTTAGTGAAAAACCCCTAGGTGTGTTTGAGCCTTTAGTCATTCCTTTAGCCTAAAGATAGACCTATAGACTCCATGTTGATCTCACGTATTAAATACACAAATTTACGGCTTACTTCCCGATTAATCAAGTAATTTACTGGCTGTTTCCTGTATAGAACAATCGACCCACATCAACTGACCCCAACAATAAATTAATTTAAAACGGCCTTATCCTCCTTGACCTTTCAATTCATCAACCCATATCAAGATATCCGATTGTTGCAGTTATATCCTGGACACCGACAGTTTCAATTATCGCGTAAAATAAGACAAAATTCAAACTTATAAGCGCCAATTTTAAAGTGATCCATTAACTTAATACGATTTTTCCGAAAGTGATATTTGAGACTTAATCATATACCATCATCATTGTAAGATTCTTCTAAATGATTTGTGATAGTTTCATAGAAAAGGAACGCTGCATACCTCGCGAAAAGGTGAAAATTGATAATAAATTGTATCACCTATATAGCCCATTTATTTTTTACTACAATCGGAAAGCGTCCCGGAACGCTTTTCCATTCTATCATAGCTTTCTCCATAATAAGAAAGACATTTGGAAATCAAAGCCAATTTCAATCTTGCCGTAAGCCAAACAACAAAATGTTTTGGTTAAATTAGACAAAGTTAATGTATCACTTTAATGAAATGCGCATACCTTAGGTATCAACAATGCCCTTTTAAAATACTAGAACAATAACAAACTTTAAAAACGACATATTTTGGTAGGTGCAGCTAGGGTAAGAAGGGTTTCATAACTCATTTAGTTGGGAACTAACACTATACGCGTTCAGTGTTTATGGGACTCGATCAGAGAAACTAACACTACACGCGTTCAATGTTTAATAAATGGGACCCGAACCATGGTTACTATTCTAAATTAAATAACTATAAAACCACCAGATCCAATATTAATTCAACCCTGCTAGCCTACCTACCAACTTGGCATGTGTACAATATTAATATGTAAGCAGCATCATAATGTATAGATATAAAAACTAGTATTAAAAGTGCTCCGTTATTTGTCCATCATTTTGGTAACTTAGCTACAAGACCATGCGAACATGAGCCCAATCTTTACCCAACCCGGGAGAACGCATGGGGCAGCGCCCTTATAATACTGGAAAACTTCAATTTTAATTCATGTTTAAAATGATATAGAATTCAAAACACCAGTGCTAATATTTATGAAACTCTACTAGTTTATTCACCGTCTATGTCTTGTTATATAACAGTAAGTGTATTTCTTTATAGTTTGAGGTGAGCTCCTTAATTGGTTGCTAAGTTACAGGACTAGATGAATACGGCCCTGATCTTTACGGGGCGTGGGAGGGGCACGGCGCTGCACCCCCTTAGCGATATTATTGACTGTCTAGTCGAGAACGTATATATCCACCGTCTTCGCATTTGTATAGATAACTAAAATGGCAGATTTCCAGAATATTTACAACCTCACTTTTGAAATAAATTTAATTAATTTCAATTTTAATTTTAATTTTATTTCCAATAATATCAAAACATCAAAATTACTAAATATTCAAGTGCAAAATTAATATCACACATTAAATATCACATTGTTACATAGATATGACGGAGTAATATCAATAATGTATACTCGTATGATCAATAACATTGGAAACATGGGAAGCCCGCAAAGTTAAAGCTTGAATAAAATGTATAACCCGTTGTAGAAATCATAGATTAACTTCTGCAACTTTTTTATGAAGCTGCCATATTTATTATCATTGTCACAACGATTGCGAAGCCTCTGTTCCATTAATTAGTCAAACTAGTGACTGTTTAAATCTATTACCAATCTGAAAATATAAAAAATTATTTATTCCATTCATAATGCACCTTTCGATACAAATAAATATCAAATACATAACATATTGTGACACTCTTCATTGCATTTGAAATATCATCTGATCTGATATTCAACTGTTCAATACAAAATATATCTGAATAATATGCTAATGTCAGTGTGCATGATTACAATTGGTTGATATAATACAAATAAAATACATGGAAGCCTACTAGCCCAGTTTCAGTGCAAATTTTGAACCATTCAAAATATATTATTAAAAAAACAGATCATACAAATGTGCATACATCAACTTCCACCGTTGTGTAGAATACAACGTCTTACGGAAAAGTTATGGGTAAGGTTGAACGCACGCATGCAGCCAAGCCAAGCCCTTCCCAGCCTAGCCCAGACCAACCTTGGTCTATAGCTGATCATGTCGTGGTTTGAATGTCACGGATGGAGGTCTACAAAGATCCCAACCCAGCCCCAGCATCTATAGTAGACCGTGAGAGGGGGTAGGAGGGGGCCCCCTTCTATCGGGTCGGAAATGAGCTAATTTGCCGTGCCGAAAACTCGGCCAGCAGACGGAAGGGCAGCATTACGGTGCAAGGATAAGGCTCATAAGCGCGTCTTCTCCCGCTTCCTGCCGCCAAGCCTGCCTTGACACGTAGGCTAGGGTCCGTGGCTGTCTCCATGATATTTAACATGCATATTGTACTACACTCATGACTTTATTTATTTTCATGGTGAATTCTGCCATTATGAGTCTGTTGAAAATTCTTTCGATAATTTGCAATAATGATATACATTTTGAATTTAGATTCACGGGGAATGCTGCTATTATTATGTCAATAATTATGTTAATAATTTGCAATATGGATATAAATGTTGAAATTAAGTTAACGGGAGCTTATTACCCCGACGTGGGCGTACAAACAACTTTTTTTGCCGGAGAGCTGAGGGAGGTCTTATGCCCAAATCCTTTATCACCCTTCTTATTTTTTTCTTCTTCTGACAACCAAACCATATAATAAATACATGAACATTGCATATATTGTAATTAATAATATGTTTTATGAATTACAATCAACAATCGTTTTCATAATATTGAGTAAACACAGACCTTACAACCAGTAGCAAGCAATGGTATCATTCATGTTGACAAAGGCTTATCCCCTTACACTTCTACCATCTTAATTGTAATGTTTTAACAGGTAAAACTACGGCTCGATATTGGATATTCAATCGTATTCTTAATTGGCTCTTATAAATTGATCTCATGTCCTATATAGAACAATCATTCTTATTTTACACAGGTCTTGTTCATAATACAGAACATAAACATATAAATAATTTGTAGTCACGACCAATGCTGATTTGTTTTCCCCCACCTAAAATTTGTCCGATGGATATGAATCCAAAGTTTACATGCTTCTTCTTACATCAGTATGAATCAAACAATTAACAGAAACCTTATCAGTATCCCAGATTTTAATTAGAAATGATATAATTTGAATTTACGTACTCTAGGACTAGAGGAATTTAATACTAATAGGTCTGCATGGACATTTTTCAAGCACGAACTATGACTCTCATCTTTAATTTCTAATATCGATATTTACTCAAGTATTACATTATTCAATTTTATTTCCCAATTCAAGAGACTATACATGTATATACCGAGCTCATATATATCCTGTTTATGTTGTTAATATGGATAATAAATTCCAAGGTCTAGCACTATTTGCTCTTATCCCACTCCCTTGTCTCTTCTAAAGCCCGGCGCAGACAGAGCCGACTCGACCCGATCCGACTGGTTTTCAGTCAGGCTAGAGTCAGTTTCGCTAAGTCGGAGCCGAACCAACGAGTTGAATCGGCCTCGAATGAACTCCGACTGGCACTCCGACTGGAAATAAATTCAAAATCAATCAATCAATCAAACTTGACTGGCCAAACCGGAGTCCTGAGTCAGCGCATACTGAGTTAATCAGGCTGGAAACCAGTCGGATCGGGTCGAGTCGGCTCTGTCTGCGCCGGGCATTAGACTTGTAACTATGCATGCAGATTGCACAATCCCAACAGCATGTCTTGCGAAATACTAACCACAGAGCAATAATCGTCGCTGAGGAAATTATAGATAAATGAGTTTCCCGCTTTCAATAACCAAAGAAAATGCATTATCCAACCTACCGGAAGATTGATGTAATCAGAGATTGTGTTGGAAGTATAGCTGTCTCTGAGCGTTTATCATGAAATGATATATATAATACAGTTTTGTCAAAATAGCCAAATTTCGATTGCATACATGATCGGCTAGATCTAGATGGGACAGACATATTAAGTAAAGACATTTTCTTGACGTTATTAGAGGGATCTAGTAACTTTGGTGGCATGTGCAAAAAGTGATGAATGGTTGATTCAATGTATATTGTTGTTATCTGATATGTCCACTGGGTATTGTGTGAAAATTCCAAGTTAAATGGACGTTATATGGCCGAGTAATTAGCAAAAATGCAAAGTGATGTTCACTAACTCAGTGCACTGACTCTGTACACGGTTTCGACGATCCAGTGGATTGTTTAACATCTGAACACTTAAATCGTAAATATCTTTTTAACGAAAGGGAAATTTGAAAAACCGAAACCGGTCCCATGCTTTTTTTGTTAATACGAACACAACAAGGTATGAGAGAACCGCTAGAATTCCAATTGGATTTTGAAAATTTGGACAATGTTACTAAGTCCCTTTAAGGAGTAAAAAAAGGGGGGGTGTTACAATCAATCTCTCAATTATTCTTAGTCATTTCTTTCTGTTTCATCGCAAGAATACTTTGGTGTCGACATTATGTTAGCTACTCCTGATTATTATCATGATTATACGCCATAATAAGGGTCCTACATACAATTGTACACTTGCAGGGTTGCGTGTAATTTACTTACGTTGCACTCACACCCATGCGCACAGGGGAAATACATGCGCTAACAACACACACGTATGTATACTAAAAACTTAAAGGGATCTAGTAACATTGTCCAAATCCTCAAAATGCAATTGGAATTCTAGCAGTTCCCTCATACCTTGTTGCAATCATATTAACGATAGAAGCATGGGACAGGTTTCTGTTTTTTCGAATTTCCCTTTCGTTAAAAAGATATTTACGATTGAAGTGTTCAGATGTTAAACTATCCAATGGATAGTCGTAACCGTATACAAAGTCAGTGAAATGAGTAAGTGAATATCACTTTGCTTTTTTGCTCCTTTCTCGGCCATATAACATCCATTTAACTTGAAATTTTCACACAATACCCAATGGACATATCAGATAACAACAATGGTTTCAACCATTCGTCACTTTTTGCACATGTCAACAAAGTTACTATATAGATCCCTTTAAAGCAACAACACATACTCACATTCATGTAATTATTTCTCTTGTAGTTATGATAGACCTTTGTTGTACGTATATATAAGCTTTAAACTTCCTCACATAGCCCGCCCCTCCATCATGGAAATGGAAGCTAAAATGTCCCTTTTTATTCTCCTTGTGAATTTGTGTGTTGGTATCTCCTTTATATGGCCTTCCATTATGACAGGGGTAATGATACAGAGTTAGCTGAATAATAAATGTCTTATTTTGTCATTAATTAATTTCTCCTTCTACTTATTTAGTTTTTAATTCTGGTAGGAGCTTCCTCCAATATAGCACCCGTTAAGGCAATGA
>JBAMJV010006166.1:0-21075 GCA_037951105.1 Echinarachnius parma
GGCCTGACCAACACAGATGCTGCAGAGCTAGAGTCAAGGATGGGGTTTCTGTACGTTTACGATAACCTTGACTCACCAATAGAAAGGGGGACAATAATATCACATGTTTCTTTAATTTGGCACTAAAGCTTATCTATTGTTTCTATTATGCAATTTTGTTTGCCTCGTAGACCAAATGAAAAATAGCACAACAAATAAAAAATAAATAATGATGTATTTTGATGTGACCCAGTGCCCGAAAAAACGGTTGCAAAATGTGAAGCAGAAAAGTTACAATTAGTTGACTTGTCTATCTATGTCATTGCTTGGTGTCTTACCCTTTTTGTATAATGTTGCTGTTACTGAAGTATAATATTCAAACATAACTTTAATTCCAACTTTAATCTCACCTTGATATTCTTGGTTGCTTCAAACCCATCGAGCTGATTGAGAAGTTCCAACATGGTTCTCTGGACCTCACTGTCTCCCCCAGAACTTCCCTCGATACGTGTGGACCCAATGGAATCAATCTCGTCCATGAAGATGATTGAAGGAGCATGTTCCCTGTAAAATCAAAGAACATTTCACATAAGTATTACAATTATTAATTCCTCACTCAACGCTGTATCCAACCCAAACACCATGAATGGCTCTGCAACCCTTCTGGAACTTTCACTGATGAGGTGTACTACTTAGTAGTTGATTCTAAGACATAAAAACAGTTTATTACAATTATACACTCCTTACTCCCCCCCCCCCCCCCCCAAACTTCCCTCAATACATGTTGACCCAATCTCGGAATCTATCTAGTCCATGAAGATGATTGAAGGAGCATGTTCCCTGTAAAAACAAAGACAATTTTTAATAAAATTATGATTATTATTATCATTGTAGAAAATGTAGTTTTGACAAGAAGATAGGTTTGGAAGTTAGAGGTGGAAAAATTAAAGATGCTATGATTTTCGCTGGGAGTAACGATGGTGGATAGAATATGAAGTCCGTTCAAGGACAAATTGAGAGGAGAGATTTGAAATTCTGTACTAGTTCAGATTCTCACAAACACTGTATTACAATTATATACTCTTTCTTCAGATAGCTGCATTGTCAGTGCTGTATAAAATGCACTTGCAACACTGCCCAAGAGAACAGCATGACATGCTCAAGACCATGCTCTTATGATCCCAGGGGGTTGTTTCACAAAACTTCTAAGTTGATCTTAGTTGGACCTAACAACTATGGAGAGCCTTTGTAAAGCTGTTGAAACAGTTCTTTTGAAAAGGCATAAAGTTTGATAAGAATCAGTAATATTTGTTATTATATCCCTTATAAGAATGTTCTAGCCATGTGATTGGTCGAGAGTACTTCATGTGATCAACCAGAACGTCAATGACGTAGCGCTCATCCGGCATCTCGCAACATCAAATATCGCAAATTTCATGTGGTACACTTTTCAACTGGTCAAAAATTAAAAATTTGATGCCCTGGAAGGGACATAAAAATAAAAAAAATTAAAAATTAGAGTGAACAAAATATAAATTTGACGCCCCGGAAGGGACATGGGAAAAAAAAAATAATAATAATAATTTTTAAAAAACAAATTTTAATAAATTTTAAAAAAAAAATTTTTAAAAGGAAACAAAAATTATAGCTAATTGCACCGCTGGGTCCCTTCCAGGGCTCCATAAGAATTAAAAAATGATAAAGAAAATAAATGTAAAAAAAAGTAATAATTAACAAATTATACAATTCTGTGTCGAAGTTTTGAAGCCTCCTACCTATCAGATAAAACAAAAAGAATAAAAATTGGTTGAAAAATGAAGAAGAAGCAGTTTATGTGATTTGAAATCAATTTGCATAATTAATGAATTTTGAAATTGTGTGTACAAATTTTCAAGCCCCCAATTAGCCCTATGAGATAAAGCACACAGAATCGAAATCAGTCAAGAAATGAGGGAGAAGCATTTTTTTATTTTATTAATCTGCATAAATTACAATAATTAACATATGGAGCAAAATTTCTACATTCTGTGTAGAAGTTTGGCATACCAAACTTAGTTCTACCAGATAAAGCAAACCAAAAATCAGTTGACAAATGAAGAGGGATTTTTTTGTGATTTTGAATAAATGTGCATAAATTTGTTGCATAAATTTGCATAATGAATTTTTGAATTCTGTGTACAAATTTTGAAGCCCCCAATTAGCTCTATGAGATGAAGTAAACCAAATCAAAATGGGTTGAGAAATGAAGTTCTAAGCATTTTTTTTATATTTTGAATAAATTTGCATAAATTAGCATAATTAATAAATTTCAAAATTTTTTGCACAAGTTTTGAAGCCCCCAGCTAGCCCTATCAGACAAAACAAACAGAATGAAAATCGGTAAACAAATGAGGGAGAAGCAGCAATTTTTATTATTTTTTGAATAAATTTGCATAAATTACCATAATTAATCAATGGAGCAAAATCTCAAAATTCTGTGTAGAAGTTTAGTGTACCAAATTTAGCTCTACCAGATAAAGCAAACCAAATCAAAATCGGTCGAGAAATGAAGGAGAAGAAGCATTTTTTGTGATTTCAAATAATTTGCATAAATTACCATAGATAATGAATTTCACGATTCTGTGTAGAAGTTTTAAATCCCCCTCCTAGCCCTATCTTATGAAACAATCAGAATCAAAATCGGTTGAAAAATAACGAAGAAGAAGCATTTTGAAAACTGTGGACGGACGGACGACACACCATGGCATAATCTCATCGGGCCCTTCAGGGCCGGATGAGCTAAAAATAGATTCACTATGTATTTTGCATGACGTAATTTTACTATTTGCCCTAGCAAAATGGTATTTTTACCATTTTCCCCAGGGCAAAATAGTAAAAAGAGATACCGATACTACCGGTCCATGCATTTTGCATGTATAGTACAATTACTACAATTATATGCTGTTCACTCAAAGCTGTATCCTACCTAGCCATGACGAAGAGCTCCCTGACCATCCTGGAGCCTTCACCGATGAACTTCTGTACTAGTTCAGATCCAGAGACGCGTATGAAGGTGCACTCGGTGTGGTGGGCCACAGCCCTGGCCAGTAGAGTCTTCCCAGTTCCTGGTGGTCCATACAATAAGACTCCCTATACAAAAGAAGATATAAAGCAGGGGAAATGAAAAAGGCAAACAATATGATAAAAGGTTCCATCACATTTATTCCATCACAACTTTGTTGTGCTACATACCAAGTTCCTAAAAAAGGTCGACATCCAAAACATAACAACCTGAAGGCTAGAGCATAAAAAAGGACAAAAATTAGATTTGGGAGACAAATACAGGACAGCCTTCGGCCTTCGCTATTTGTGTGAGTTGTTGGAACATAAAAATTGTAAAGGTTGGATGAAATGGGAAAAAAAACTTGCAGAAATATATGGCCAAACATAATCGTTACCAGATTAAATTTAATTTATAGATTATTAGTGTCTTAATAGTGCATAGTGATGAACTAAAAGTGATACCTACCTTGGGTTGCGCTATACCGAGGGCATCGAAGAGCTCTGGATGTTTGACGGGCAGTTCAATGACCTCTTTGATTTCTTTGATCTGTTTGTCCAGCCCTCCGACCATCTCGTAGGTTGAATCCGGAACCTTCTCTACCATCATCAGACTGACCAAGGGATCGACCTGAAGTGAAACAGAAAAGAAGCAAAATGTATCATTTTTGTGGAGAGAGTAGGTGATCTTCAGGGATTCATAGCTAATTGATGTCAAGGGACTTATCATCATCTTCATCTTCAACTTCATCTCTTCATCATCTTCAATTTCAACTTCAACTTCAACTTTATCTTTAACTTCATCTTCAACTTCAACTTCATCTTCATCTTTATCATCATCACCACCATCATCACCATAATCACCATCATCATCACCATGTTTGAACATTGAATCACCCTGATTGTTAATGCATTGTTTTAGTCGATGATAAATCTTTACCTTGTTAGGAAGAATCTTGTGAAGTGTGTGGCTGTCATTCCTTAGGGCCACTCTGCAGTTTGGTGTGACATCATTGATGTCAATGGACTTGTCGATGTCTACCACAAACTTGCCCTCTGGGTGAACCTGTGTGTAATATCATTATAAAATAATTAGGTCATCAACCATTTTAGCACCTGAAGATGAAAAATGCAATGAAATACAATAATAATTGCATGTATGTTTGTTTACGGTAAAGAGGGTTTAACCTAATGAGCATATATTTGAAACATTTTAATTAGAATTTTTTCTCAAGTTACATATACTAGAATAGTGGAACCTCATAATAAAGAGCTCTGACGCAGTAATTTTGTATGGCTCAACTTTAACTGAAGCTTAGTATGAGAACTAGTGGTGTTGGTGAGTCACGGGTACCCGGGTCCCGCCGAAAAATCATTGTGTACATGCAATGAATCGATGACTCCCAATACAATTTCATTTTCCATTCGTATTACGTAGTTCAACTTCATGTGCAGGCGCAGCAGCAAAAACCGCATACACGTGAATGCGGTTTTTGCTGCTGCGCCTGCACATGAAGTTGAACTACGTAATACGAATGGAAATTGTATTGGGAGTCATTGATTCATTGCATGTACACAATGATAATCGGTAAGAGTGCAGAAAATAGCCAAAAATAGCGTCGCGATGCCTATGACAATCACATTCGCCGAAGTGTGTTGAAGAAACGATCGGCCACCGCCGAGGTCATTTATGTCCTATTTTCGTCAGAAATTTCGTAATCGAGGTAAATTTGAACAGCATGTTACCATAATTCCATTAAAATCAATCATATCAGAAATGCTAAAACTATAATTGATTTACAAATTTGCTGTATTTTAGAAGATGATATATTGTCATAAATGCGCTGCATTTCTGTCACTTGAATGAACATGTTTTCCCAGCGGCGTGACATGCCGATAGCGAAATCAAACAAATTTAGGTAAATTTCGTGTACCCGTGACTCGCCCGAAAAATTATAGCGAGTCCCGGGAGGTAAATACTCCCGAAATCGACACCACTAATGAGAACCCCAACCAATAAAAGTTGTACGTCTCATTTATAACCTTAATTGTATTCTTGGATCATACGATAATTGAATAATTGTTTATTTTCTCACCTTCACAAGAACTTTCTTCTTGTCCATGGCTTTGACAACCTCACCGACATGGGAGCCCTGTTCCTGCAGTAGCTGCAGCTCTTCCCTCAACATGCGCACTGAAACACAGCAAGAATGGGGTGAATAAAGATGAAAAACACTCATTATATTTTTAACAAAGAGTCATAATATATATTAGAATGCATGTCAATGAATTGATTGTATAAACTGTTCTTAATTATGTTTCTAGTTAATAGCTTTTTCAACTTATGTTCTTGCGATAGGTCGATCTCTTCTCTCAACATGCATACTGGAACTGATCCTGAGCTCAATTGTTTAGGCCCTAATTAACTTCATTTTATTACACACTAACTTTTTTTCTTTACTGGCCCAGTTGGGCAAGTAAAATTAAGGCTGAGTCGGTTCTGTCGATCACACCGGTTACCGACCGTTTCAATCGGGACCCGGTTTCGTTATATCGGTAACGGTGCCCCGAAAAAAAAAGAAAAAAAAAAGATGTTAAAAAAGAAATTAAGATTATCACTTAAAGGGGTATTCCGGGCCTGATAAAACCATTCGTTATTTTAATAAGCAGAATAAGAGGCATAATTGGTGAAAGTTTGATCAAAATCGGACAAGAAACACAAGAGTTATACCTATTTGAACATCATGTGGTAATGGGCGATCGTTTCAAAATTGCCGCCATATGTAACATCATTGACGAGCAACTCACCATGGCTTAAACATGAAAATACACTTATTTCTCATTTTCGTTGCTAAAAATTATTTTTTCTCTGCTTGTTTTCACGAATTCATAGAAGAATATCGATGGGTCAACCTCTCTAGAATGTGTAAGCTCATAAATTTGCTTTGTTATTAAGAAAATTTAAATTTTGTAAAAGTTCCATGTAGAAGTCAAAATGGCTGCAGCTCGCAAGTGACGTCACGATCGATAGCAATTTTGAACGATACTAAAAATCAGAGCAAAGTTCATCCTGTCATAACTTTTGTATTGCTCTACCGTTTTGGTTCAGATTTTCGATCATGATTCTTCATATTCACTTCATTTGATAGCAAACATCACATTTCTGGGGTGGAATTCACTGCTAGCTAGCTACAACCAATCGATTTCTAGGTCCAATTTACTTCGGGAAAAATACTTTTCTTGCAAAACTGAGTTAATTCTGGATAGTCTGTAACTATTTTCCGTAAAGATTGATATGTAAATTCATAAAAGCCTCAGTATTTGTTATGTTATTTGCATATAAAAAGAGCAATATAAGCCCCAAACAGTGCATTTTTGCCGATGCTTGCACGATTGTGTGATTTTACCCGGTAAAAATGTATCGGGATACCGGTTCCCGACCGGTAAAAGTTTATCGGGACCCGGTTCCGAATATATCCGACATGACTCAGGCTTAAGTAAAATCATGAATTTTGACATTTTTTTTTGCCCAAATATGAAATGTACTTGCCCTCTTACTTCTAGATGAGTTTTACACATATGAAATTATATTGTTCTCTCGTAAACTTGCTCGGTTGTGCAAGCAAACTGGACAATTTATAAAATTTTACTTGTCCAACACTAACTTTTACTTGCCCTCTAGAGGCAAGTAGGCGAGTGCTAGTGTCGAGCCCATTATAAGCATTTGTCACCAGTCTTCTTCTTTATGTGCAAATTATAATTACCTTTAGCATTGAGTTCATTCCTCTGAGCTTCAAGTCTCCTCAAGTTCTGGGTTTTCTCTGTTACAACCATCTGCAAGAGATATAGAAAGAATAAACTTGCAATGATATATGTTGTAATTGCACTCTTACATTTATGAGAGTTTGTGCATGATAATATCCCATATCACATTTCCCAATTCCGAATTGTGAAAAAATAACCATGCAAATGATTTTAAAGATGCAGGTATTTCCAATAAGTGATTAGATAAATGATATATCAGCAAATACAAGACTTTCTTGCTGTGGTAAAGTTTTTCAATAGAACAATTAGACATTGATAATCAAAGCCTTTTGAGAGGAAACTTCCCTTCATATCAATCTATTTTCCAAGAGGATTATTGTAGTGCTGTAACTGACCTTGATGATCGGATCGGTTGATCGGATCGGCAAAATCCGATCAATGATCGAAATCGGATCGGAAATCGTAAAAAAATCGGCAAAAATAAATAAATAAATAAAATACAAATTTTAAAAATCGTTTTTTTTTTTCTTTGGAAAATGATCCCAAAAAACATATTTTGGGAAAATAAATGAATACCAAAGCAACATATATCCATATGAATAAGCCCAAGGTAATCTTGTATGGGTATGCTTTCATTTCAAACTGATTACCTCTCCTTTTACAAAAATTACTCGCAGCGATTCTGAAAGGTTAAGCCAATTTAAATACATGGGACTGAGCTTAGTAACCTTTCAAAATCGCTGCGAGTAATTTTGTAAAAGGAGAGGTAATCAATTTGAAATGAAAGCATACCTATACAAGATTACCTTGGGCTATTTTTTGGGATAATTTTCCACAGAAAAAAAACGATTTTTATTCATTTTTTCTTTCTTTTTTGGCCGATCTTCCGATTTCTCTGCATGATCGAAAATCGGCAGAAACGATCCCGATCAGGCATGATCGGATCGGGATCGTTTACAGCACTAGATTATTGGTAAGAAAAACACAAGACTCACCATTTACTATTTATTTCATCCATTTCATGCCCATGCAATGACAATTGTTGGCATTCTCTACCAAAGCTTGCAGACGATTTGGCATGCATGGCAAAAAGAAATGATGCTCAATGCAATTTTTATACAGCATCGGTCCATGCCAAGTCATGGGCACAATTTGGTAGAGAATGCCCAACTGTTTATGTTTGGCAGCATTCAAATTTGATATTTGGCAAATTACAAACTGCAGATCCATTCAAAAAGAGTAACCTCCACTTCCATTACTTACATTTTGTACTTGTAAAGCAATCCAGAGCTTGGAGATCTCGGGTTCAAATCCTGGGGGAAGCCCAATTTTCTTTGCTTATTTTTATTTATATATTATATATTTCTAGACTCTGGTCAGTTTCCCTATGTTTAAAATAATCCATTACTTACTTGTAATTCTTCTATCTTGGTTATGTAGTACCGCTCAATGCCATCCTTCCGCCCAGCTTCATCAACCTCCATTTTTTGCTGGTTAAACAAATAAAATAAAATGTCAACAAAATATGTATTTAGGGCTCCTGGCTTCAAACCTTTCCTTTTATTTGCCTAGGGACAAGAAGAATTGATGACGACCAGTAATGTAGTTCTAAACTAATGTAGTTCCCTGTCAGCAGAGGAATTTGAGCTGTTCAGCAAAGTACCGGCGGCCCACTGGTATTGCCACCATTGTGAAATGAAAGCACTAGAAGCTGTAAAAACTGACCAAATTGTGGAGGAACGCTGCAAGCAATTTCTAGGAGGAACTCTGGAAAGACTCGAGAGATTAGAAGCATTGGGGAACAAATGGTCAAGGGTGGAGGAGATGTGCCAGCAACTCGAAACTGACATGAAAGATTTGAAGACCACGCTACAACAAAAAGATGATACACAACAACACGGGGATGTGCAACAGGAAGTACTGGCCTCTACGGTGCACTCGCTCTTCCAAGAATGTGCTGCAGAAGAACACGACAAGGAAAGAAGAAAACATAACATCATCATCCAAGGCATGGCTGAATTCAAATCAGAAGATACAAAAGAGAGACTGTACTATGACACCAGTGGTGTTCGCGAGGTGCTAGACTACCTTCAAGTTGACAGAGATGTGAAGCGTGTGCAGCGATTGGGGAAAAAGAATCTCGATAGCGATGCAAGGCCTCGTCCTCTGTTGGTTGAATTTTCTAGCCCCGAGTCAAGCAGCGATGCGAGAAGAAAAGCCAGTAAGCTAAGACTTGGACCAAATGACTTCAGGAAGGTCTACATTCAACAAGACTTGACAAAAAAAGATCGTTTGACAAGAAACAATCTGGTCAAAGAGATGAAAAGCAGACAAAGTGAAGGGGACAGAAGTTGGGTGATTCGAGGAGACAAACTTGTCAAGAGAAAGGAGTTACCAACCCAGTCATCCCTGAGCAATGAAGTCGAAGATGATCCTCCGAAGAGCCCACAGCCTTTTCGGAAAGACTAATCAACCACTGTTACCAGAGGAACACAGCCCCAGCACTAGCACTAGCACTGTACAGCCACATCCGCACACAGCACCCTATGGTAATAAATCAACTCTTACTTTTTTGTATACAAACTGTGATACATTGTCAAACAAGAAGGAAGAATTGGCTACAAAAGTGGAGCTCTTAAAACCTGATGCAATAGCACTGACAGAAATCTATCCTAAACGTATTCATCAAGACCATCCATTTCAACCAGTCGAGTTACAATTGTATGGTTACCAGATGTTCTTGCCACCAAAAGCCAAAGAAAACAAGAGAGGTGTGGTAATCTACCTGCGGGAAGGAATATCAGGAACTCTAGTGGACTTAGATGATGGAGACTTTGACGAATCAATTTGGATCCAGATAAACCATGATGATGATAATCTACTGCTTGGATGTGTGTACAGAAGCCCGTCGAGCGACTCTGACAATAACGCCAAGTTAATTTCCCTATTAAACAAAGCGTGCAGGAGTAACGCTTCACAGTTAGTTGTAGTGGGAGACTTCAACTACAGAGGAATTGACTGGCACAAAAATGTCTCAGCAGGAGCTGATCGAAGGGATGAACAAGGATTCTTGGACTGTGTAAATGATCAATTCTTGTACCAACATGTGACTGAACCTACCAGGGTTAGAGAAGGCCAAACACCAAGTCTACTAGACTTGATCTTGACAAAGAACGATGACACCATAGACGAGTTATCTATCGGTCCACCAATTGGAAAGAGCGATCACGTGACAATAACTTTTGAGATTGACATCAAGAATGAAGAAAAGGATGAGGAAATACCTACAAGAAGCTACTATCATGGTGACTACGACAGGATGAGGAAATGCATGGGAGAGGTAGACTGGAAGTCAGCACTTGAAAACACAAATGGAACCCAGGCATGGGAAATATTTGAGGATACTCTCCACAAATGTGTAGAGGATTGCATCCCACTGAAGAAGAATAAACCTAGGAACTAAGGCTGAGTCGGTTCGGTCGATCACACCGGTTACCGACCGTTTCAATCGGGACCCGGTTCGGTATATCGGGAAACAGTGCCCCGACAAAAAAATTAAAAAAATAAAATGTTAAAAAAGAAATTAAGATTATCACAATAATGTAGCGGAATTCAAATAAAAACGGGGCAATTGATATCATTTACTATAAAGAGTGGTTATTTTCGAGAAATTCTTGGTTCATTACTTCGTTTGACAGTCAGAAATTGAACAGGAAGCGCAAAATTGCTAGTCATTTGAACGATATTGTCGGCGGATGTGCACACAATGTTAGTCCGATACTCCAGGGGAGTTGTCTGATGGATCTTTGTATGATCCAGCTGATGAGCCAGTGCATTCAAAAAGTGGCTCAAAATACGTTTTTTGGTCATTTGCACCATTTTAAAATGTTTTGATATTCTACTTACATGATTTCATGGCGTTTGACAGCCGAACAGAAACAAAAATGAGCCCCAAAACAATGACAAAAACTACTCAAAACATCGATAAAAAACGACTACATCGCTCCCATTCGCTCGTATACCATGTGTGCAAGTTACGGGTCTCTTTTTCTTCCGCGAGATTCATACGCTGGGCCGGTGGAACTATGTTCCAGTCCGCCCTCTATCGGCAAGATCCATCCGCCAGGAATTGGGGAAGTCCCCGGCGGATGGATCTTGCGCAAGAAAAGAGACCCCGTAACTTGCACACAGGGTATACGAGCGAATTGGAGCGATGTAGTCGTTTTTTATCGATGTTTTGAGTACCGTAAAACTCCGTGTATAAGACGCACTTTTTTTCCGTCGGAAAATTTTCAAAGTGGGGGGTGCGTCTTATACACAGGTACAGCCAAAAAAAAAAAAAAAAAAAAAAATTTTTTTTTTTTTAAGAATTTTTTTTTTTTTAAGAATTTTTTTTTTGGGACACCCGGTAGTAATGTTTAATGCATATTAAACTGGTCTAGGGCATGACAAGAGCTTGATATAAGGGGGAACATTTATCAAAATATACCTTTTTCCTACATAAATTATAGTGGTTAGCAAAACAAAATGCAAGTTTTTAAGCAGTAACACTGCTACTTATTGAATATTCAGATATTCATGAGTAGCAGCACTCATTTAATATTCAATTTTCTAAACAGTGGTTATACATTTTTCTCAACAAAAAAGTTATTAATGAATTTAGTATTTTGCATATTTAATGAGCATTGCTACCTCATGAATATATGAATATTCATGAAAAAAAAAATTCTAAAAAAAAAAAAAAAAAAAAATTTTTTTTTTTTTTTTAATAGAAAGTTGGGGGTGCGTTTTATACACGAGTGCGTCTTATACACGGAGTTTTACGGTAGTTGTTTTCATTGTTTCGGGGCTCTTTTTTTTTCTGTTCGGCTGTCAAACGCCATTCGAAATCATGTAAGTAGAATATCAAAATGGTGTTGATTGCGAAAAGGCTAATTTATAGCCACTTTTTAAGGGCATGCAGTGGCTCACAGTCACAAGCGATCGTACATGTGATGTTTCCCCCAGACTAGCGGGCTAAGTTTCTGTGAACCGTGTTGCGATGGGCAAACGATGAATTTACTTCGAAAAAAAAAATACTTTTCATGCGAAACTGAGTTAATTCTGGATACTGTAACTATTTTCCCGTAAAGATTGATATGTAAATCCATTAAAGCCTCAGTATTTATTATGTTATTTGCATATAAAAAGAGCAATATAAGCCCCAAACAGTGCATTTTGCCGATGCGTGCACGATTGCGTGATTTTACCGGTCCGAGTTTCGACGGTAAAAATTTATCGGGATACCGGTTCCCGACCGGTAAAAGTTTATCGGGACCCGGTTCCGACAATTACCGACATGACTCAGCCTTACTAGGAACAAACCAGAGTGGATGACTAAGGAAGCTTTAGATGCAGTCTAGCCTTTAGTCAAGGCTCTATATGGCTTGGAGATTCTATATGCGATCGCGAGCTAGCTAGCTGTGAGAGAGCTAGATACTATTAAACTGGCTCCATATATAGCCTTTAATCACTCGATTCGGAGTAATTTATTAATGAGCAAATTCATGAGAGAAATCATCAACCAATCAGATCGCTAGATGTGGATACCGTCCGCCTTAATCGGTGGGGTGTTCCGGGCGTGTTCCATCGTGTATTAAGGGGTTTATTTAGTATCAGACATTAATAGTATCATAACTATCATAATGATAAAATATGAGATACATTACAATAAACACTAAATCATAGAAATACCTTTTTGCATCCATATCAAATCTCAACTCTTTATTTTAAAAGAAAACAACATATTTTGTAATGACGTACCCTATAAATAATGGACGCGTCCGCATGAGCACTGCAGAGCGGTGTTCAGTGCATACAGCCTACGCTAGTCTGACGCGGAGACCCTATAACAACCACTACTCTATGCCACTAACAGTGTATTGTGCAAGGTTGCGCGTTTGGTTTTACAAGGCAGCTTCCAAACGAAGACTAACACTGACAAACAGCTGATCTACCTGGTCCGTGGCATATGAATATGGGCTTCGTAGCTATTCTACGAACGAAGCAATGTTAATAAAAGAAAATAAAACTTTTCACGTTCACGAGTGACGATAGGCTTCGCGCTGCCCCGCTCAAACTCAGCCTTTCGCGGTTAGTACATAACAGTGCCGTTGTAGAACCTGCCAGACAGCACGATGCCTTTCGGATAGGCTAGATGCAGTCAAACAGAAAAGGAAAGCATGGAACAAATACCAGGATAGCAAGAGAAAGCTTCACCTAAACGAGGAACTTTTAAGGGAAGAGTACACACATAAAAGAGACACTGCTACTTCACTGATCAGAGAAACAAAGTCAAGCTTTGAAAATAAACTAGCTGAAGAAGTTAAAGAGAACGACAAAAGCTTTTGGAGATATGTAAAAAGGCAGACAAAAACAAAGACAGGAATTCCTGAGCTCCAAACACACGACGGAAAATGCTGCAAAATAGACCATGATAAGGCAGAAGCCCTGAACAAATACTTTGGAAGTGTATTCGTGGAAGAAGACTTAACGACAGTACCAGACATAGAGAAAAGTTGTGACGACTGCATTAACAACATTGATTTCAATGTTGAGGACATTGATGATCTCTTAACCCACCTTGACATCAGTAAATCTCCAGGGCCAGACGGTATACACTCCCGTGTACTAAAGGAGACACACACCGAGATTGCTCAACCTCTCCAGATCATTTTTAGCAAGCTGATGAGTGAAGGAAAAGTACCAATTAAATGGAAGCAAGCTACAGTAGTACCAATCTTCAAGAAAGGAAAGAAGAGTGACCCTGCCAACTACAGGCCAGTGAGTCTGACATCCATAGTGTGCAAAGTGATGGAAAAGATAATCAGAAAATACCTCCTTCAACATTTGGAACGAAACAACCTTCTAAGTGATGAGCAACATGGATTTCGTAAAGGCCGATCATGCACAACCCAACTGTTAGAGGTAGTGGAACACTGGACCAAAGACCTGGATAAAGGACACAGCATAGACTGCATATACCTAGACTATCGTAAAGCCTTCGACAGTGTACCTCACCAGCGACTACTGTGCAAACTGAAGTCATATGGAGTGGAAGGTCATCTATTTGACTGGCTAGAAGACTACTTGTCTGAGAGATTGCAACAAGTGTCGGTGAACGGCTCATTATCCAGTAGCAAAACGGTGAAGAGTGGAATTCCGCAAGGCAGTGTACTGGGGCCAGTACTGTTTATCCTCTTCATCAACGACCTGCCATCACTGGTAAACTCAAACATGAAACTATTTGCGGATGACACAAAGCTATACGGAACTATTTACACTGAGGACGATGCTGAACTCCTACAGGAAGACATCGATGCCGTAACTAAATGGTCAAAAAAATGGCAACTACCATTCAACAATAGTAAATGCAAAGTACTGAGCTATGGAAAAAAGAACCAGAAACAAGACTACTCTATGACCGAGGAATCCACAGTGGTCACAATTGCACATGACGATGAAGAAAGAGACCTGGGTGTCCTGTTCCAGCAGGACTTATCGTTCAGCAACCATGCCGCAGATGCTGCCAAGAGAGCCAACATAAAACTTGGAATAATAAAGAGGTCATTCACAGCGCTACGTACCAAAGGATTCCTGAACCTCTACAAAACCATCATAAGACCAACACTGGAATACTGCAACTCTGTATGGCACCCAATGCTCAAGAGGGACGAAGATCTGTTGGAAAAAGTCCAGCAGAGGGCCACAAGACTTCTACCGGACATCAGACACATGGAGTACTCAGATAGACTGAAGGCCTTGCACCTACCAACACTAGCATACAGAAGACAAAGAGCAGATCTGATTCAAATATTCAGAATTTTGAAAGGCTTTGATCAATTGGATGCTTCCAAATTCTTTCAATTAGCTGAAGGTTCAAAAACAAGAGGGCACAAACTCAAAATCTTAAAGCAGCACTGTCATACCAGACTAAGACAAAATACCTTTTCAATTAGAGGTGTAAATAATTGGAACGCACTACCTGATGAAGCCGTTAATGCTTCGACTATCAACCAATTTAAGTCGGCATTAGAAAAGCACTGGAAAGATCATCCCCTGAAGTATGGACCATATCTCAGATTGGATGGATCTTCAAAGAGGGACAAATAAGCTTAGCTTCCAGTCTCTACAAACAAGTAAACAAGTAAGTAACTAATAATTAACCCACACACACACACACACACAAATCTAACTCTAGAGAACGTTAGCGCGGAGCGCTAGCGTTCTAGAGCCTCCTAATACTGGACCGAAAATGAACTTTTTGTGTGCAAGCTTATTGTCCTTAAAATTATACATATAATACGGTACTTACCACCGATTGCATATCCAATATGTGATCCAACTTGACAGTAACGCTGTAACCGATCATCGGAAAATCGGAAGATCGGATCGGCAAAAAAAATTTAAAAATAAAATAATAATCGTTTTTTTTCTTCTTTGGAATATGATCCCAAAAAACATATTTTGGGAAAATAAATGAATACCAAAGCAACATAAATAAGCCCAAGGCAATCTTGTATGGGTATGCTTTCATTTCAAACTGATTACCTCTCCTTTTACAAAATTACTCGCGGCGATTCTAAGCTCAGTCCCATGTGATTAATTTGGCGTAACCTTTCAGTACATGTTCAGAATCGCCGCGAGTAATTTTGTAAAAGGAGAGGTAATCAGTTTGAAATGAAAGCATACCCATACAAGATTACCTTGGGCTTATTCATATGGATATATGTTGCTTTGGTATTCATTTATTTTCCCAAAATATGTTTTTGGGGATCATTTTCCAAAGAAAAAAAATGATTTCTATCATCGATAAAATTTTGCCGATCCGATCAACCGATCCGATCATCAAGGTCAGTTACAGCTAATGCTGTAAGGTAAAGAAAAAATCCCGGATCGTTCTCGGATCGGTAGAATTCAAAATCGCTAACGAGATTCTCGGATCGGATCGGATCTCGGAAAAAAATAATATTGCAATTTGCTCTGAAAAAAATGCAGCGTTGTAGACTTATCTTTCTTGTTTTATATGCCAATAATATTAACAATGTTGACGCTTTGAGGCATGCACATATCAATCTTTACAGAAAAGCAGTTACAGACTATTCAGAATTAACTAAGTTTCGCAAGAAAAGTATTTTTTCCGAAGTGAATTGGGCCTAGAAATCGATCGTTTGTTCAGCATCGCGTCACACATTCACAGAACTCAGCCGGCCAGTCACGGGGAAACATCACATGTAAATTTGTACGATCTTCTTGTTGAGAGCCTTCAAAAAGTGGCTATAAATTAGCCTTTTTGTGATCAACACAATTTTGGTAGTCTACTTACATGATAACATGGCATTTGAAAGCTGAACAGATTTTAAAAATTACCCCCAAAACAATGAAAAACTGCGCTGAATATATCGATAAATTTCCAAAGCACGTTCGTGAGGGAAGGTTGAAGTAGTTACGGTACCGGTAGCAGCAAGTTTTCGGGCCGCTGCACTGCTGGCATGTTTCACGCATATTCGCTCGTGTATGGGTCTTTGTTTCATACGCCGGATTAATCCGCGATCTGTTATGTATAGTTGTTATTTACCGATTTTTTTTAGTAGTTGTTTGCATTGCTTTGGGGCTCAGTTTTTTTCTGTTCAGCTTTTAAACGCCATGCAATCATGTAAGTAGAATATCAAAACATTTAAACATGGTGCAAATAACCAAAATACGTATTTTGAGCCACTTTTAGAATGCACTGGCTGATCAGCTCGATCATACATCTGAAGTCTCCCCGAGAGTGTCGGCCTAACTTTGTGTGCATTTCCGTCGGCAATATCGTTCAAATGACTAGCAATTTTGCGCATCAATTTTCGACTGCAAAACGAATTAACGAACCAAGAATTTCTCCAGAATAACCACTTATAAAGTAAACAATATTGATTCCCCCATTCTTTATTTAAATTACACTACCTTAATGGACTGTCAAACATACACATTTTCAATTATTACTGGAGAAAATGGGTTGCCAAAATCTTCCGATATTTTCTACCGAGAAAATTTATTTCTCGGATCCGTCTCGGATCCGGCTCGGAAGCGATTATCGCCGGGAAATCGGATCGTTCCCGGATCGGATAACAGCATTAGTTACAGCTAGATTAAAATTATGATTTTCCCCTCCATTCCGCATAAAATCAGTGATTTATCCGCCTACTCGACTTCTCTCCGTGTGTTAGTGCGACTCCGCACAGATCGGCTGATCGATGGCCGCCGATGCGTATGGCGAACGGCGCCATATACGATACACATGAAACTATTACCGCGCATATTCATGTGTATCGCATATGGCGCCGTTCGCCGTACGCATCGGCGGCCATCGATCAGCCGATCTGTGCAGTGCGGAGTCGCGCTAACACACGGAGAGAAGTCGAGTAGCCGGATAAATCACTGATTTTATGCGGAATGGAGGGGAAAATCATAATTTTAATCTACCATCAAGTTGGACTTGGATCACATATTGGATATGCAATCGGTGGTAAGCTTGCACACAAAAAGTTCATTTTCTGTCCAGTATAACTATATTAGTATTACTGAGGAGGCTCTAGAACGCTAGCGCTCCGCGCTAGCGTTCTCTAGAGTTAACACAAATCATGCCATTCAAATGATAAGCACGGTGCTGTTGTAAAACTTGTCGGTTCCCGTTCGCGTTCATTAAATGTAATTTTTTTTTTTTTTTTCCCTGATGTTGATTATAATTTATATTTATAATTTATATTGTTGAGAATTTATAGGAGACCTACAATCTACCACATCTACAAAGTATATGGTCCACTCAGGTGGACCATTTACGCACAATATATGGTAATACACGGGAGATTACCATACTGCCTATTCATACACTGTACCGTTCATCAGTTGAACGTTGGGTGTTAGGATGCATCGGTAATGAAAACAGACGGGAAATAATCCTTTTTTTTCTACATTTTGCAATCTTCAAAACAACAAAGTCGGTAATTATTATCAAAGTATATGACTTAGAGATCACATAAACGAAAGTTTGTTTGCATTTGCTGGTAAATTTAGGGAGAAATCGGCCGACAAAAATTGTATATTATTTGGATAGTGCAGCAGGCGGAAGAGGTTGATCTCCACACAATGCTACTGTAATGTACCTATGTGTGCAATCTACCACACATAGGTTCATTACAATAGGGTTGTGCGGAGATCAACCTCTTCCGCCCGCTGCACTATCCAACGGAAACAAATTTGTTGTCGGCTGATTTCTCCCTCAATTTACCAGCAAATGCAAAAAAACTTTCGTTTATGTGATCCACAAAATAATAATATACTTTGATAATAATTACCGACTTTGTTGTTTTGAAGACCGCAAAATGTAAAAATAAAATGATTATTTCCCGTCCGTTTTCCTTACCGATGCGTCCTAAAATAAAACACGCCGGTATACTGTTGTCGTTGAACCGGCAACAGTGTACGAATGGATGGTATTGTTAGGGTGCCCAGAGCAAAAATTTAACTGCTTCCTCATAATAAATGAATTACTTACCTAGATAGAAATCACCAGCATCGTTCCAATGATGTAAAAATTATTTCCTGAAACCGTCAAAAAAGTGGTGAAAATCAATCACAAAGTGAGGCCAAAAGTAGACCAAATCTTGCCTAAATCGGGGTTTGAATATCGCGCTTAAATGACGTCGACTGTGAGAAAGGTTTGTACTACGCATGCGCGGCATTGAAGGGCATAGCGTCGTTCGCAGACTCTTAGTTTATTTACAAATCAAATTACATTGAAAATTAGAAAAAAACATTTTTCAGACCACATGATGATTAAAAACTATCGATTTGACTACTCACTGAGTTTGGAGTCCAAAATGTATCCTTCCATAAATGGTTTTTAATCAAATATGTTCCAAAACAACTTAAATCAACTTAAACAACGTATCCAGCTCTAGTTGCGTGACATGCTTGATAACGTGAATGTGTAATATACATTATATCCGCGATAATGTACATTACACTACGTAAATGCACATGCATGCGCAAGCTGTACCGAATACGTTCAGAACTCCGACAAAGACGATGAACGCATGCGCAGTCTACGATTACGATATTAGCTGCGCGATTTGACAATAAAACAAGCCCAAATTTGCGAGCCGCGGCGAGGGGGCTTTGGGGCTTGGAGTTTTGAAAACGGCCATAATATACGGGCTAAAAGCTCCCGAAATTAAAACCAATTCATGTAAAATTGAAGCAAGTCATTTTGTTAAAACACATTTCTTGCACTCATGCTTGGAAAATGGATTGAAGTGTAATAACCATGTAATGTTTATCCTTATTATTAACTGTTTCATTTTATGTTTCATTTCAGATTAACTTGGAATTGGACATTCAGGCGGCGGCCATTGCGGAAACAAAATGATCGATCACCAAGGAGTCATTAATGAAGAAAAAAAGACCCCAAGACCATTGTTTGTGATGGTCGAGACAACTACTGAACCCACCCCCCCAAAAAAAACAAAAAAAACAACAAACAAACAAACAAACCAAAACAAATACAACAATGCCCCCCCCCCCAAAAAAAAAAAAAAATATATATATATATATAATAAAATATAAATAAATAAATACAAATAAAAATAATAATAATAATACAAAAATAAATACGAATAAATAAATAAATAAAAATACATGAATACAAAATCAAATTAATACAATCTAAGCATAATAACTTGGTTTATCGACCTTGCTACGCTTAATAAGCGAACATAATTATAAGGGGACATTTTTTGAAAAAACAAGGAAATACGTAAGGTGTGCCCCCCCTCCCCCCAATCAGTCCGACCACGCTACCCCACTGAAGGCAACCATCGTTTCTGTTTTAACACCCTCAATACGCATTTTCACTCGTTTCGGCCTTGAAATGTAATGTGCGATTGAATGCAGGCAGGTATTTTGGATTATAAACTCATGCATGTGATTTGAATATTTCCAAGTACATCGAAAAGGTAAATATAAAATTTGGGACTTGGGCTAGCTCCAATTATGTATTGATGTGTTCCCGAATTACAAGACCATTATATACACACACACACATAAACACACACACGCACACACACACGCACACACACACACACACGCACGCACACATACACAAACAAAGTGACACACACCAACAAAATCATCAACAAAAACATGCACGTGACTAAATAACATTAGCAGCTCACACACATATTTATTTAAGACATGGCGCTAAAATTCGGTCTCGAGACCAGTTAAAATTTGAAAAGGGGGGGGGGGGTTCAAATCCCCCAAAACACGGTCGGGGAGGGGGGGGGGGGGTACTTGATTAAGCTTGATTTATCGAACGGTCCAATTGGAAGTTTAAGGCTCACTTCCTACATCAGCTAGCGGCAAAACACAGAACATGATGAATGTTATACATTATTGAGTCTCCTGTAATATCATATACATCTTAATCATTCATTATTATAACCATTCGTCCTGAGTATTGATCGGGGGGGGGGGGGGGGGGGGGGGTTGTCACTATTCAAACTTTATCATTGCCAAATTGTAAATTATAGTCATCATCCTGACCCGAGTTATCCTGAGTTTTTCATACAAACTCGATATCAGGACACCCCCCCCCCCCCCTAAAGTAGGCCCTACTAACATTGTCATAATCACTCTGGTAATCATCATCATACAATCAAACACCAATCTCCGACATAAATAACACAATTATTTATCAATCATCTCTACGCCATTACAAAATAAATGAATGAGTCACTTTTTGTCACATATTTGTTTGTGCAACATTTTAGTTGATACTGTTGTCCTCCGTAACCATGGTAATTCTTCAAGTATTTAGAGACCACCATTTCTGTTGACCACCTGCATGCAGATAGAAGTGCTGCAGAAATGATAAATACATCTTCATTAGGGCCTATAGCAAAGAATAACATAATACAATTTTAAAATAAGTTGATTCATTACACAATAGTAATTATAGAATCATATGATGAGTTATGGTAATTATTGAGATACACGTGGAATACAATTACGGACAATAGACAAACAAAACACGTAATAAATTAAACATAGGCCTAACGTATACAAAGAAAACAAAGTTTGAGATGGGTGAACAATTTCTTGAGTATTCAAAGATGATTGCCTTTTATATAATTATCTTCCATTTTTTGACTAATTTTGTACCTAGCCCTTAATGTTTTAAATTCCCCCCGCCCCCCGCCTCCCCCCCCCCCC
>JBAMJV010006167.1:0-71868 GCA_037951105.1 Echinarachnius parma
GCTACATGCTTCCCAGTAGATGTTGTTGATGGATGAACCTGCACATTCTGTGAAGTTGAAGACGTTTGATTAAATCGAAAATTTAACTTTGCAAACTGGCAAAAAACATGTATCGAAACTCTCTTGTTTTGTTTTTTTCCACTCCATATTCTGGCCGGAACCTTCTCGCACTAATAGAAGAAATACCAGGAAATAGTACAAGCTTATAATAATAGTTTACATGGTTTATCAACTTTCATTTCAATCACAATGTATGAGGCTCTATCAATGCCAGCTTTTAGCTTTGTGCATCTGTTACGAACGTTGAACTTATCCAATTTGGTTTGTATATCTGCCAGCACAATTAAACCAGAAAAATCAGTAATTCTGAAAAGAACCAACCCCTTTAGCCCTCAAACCGCCCGTACCCGGCTTTCAGTTTACTCCTCAAACCCCCCGTACCCGTCCGTCCGTTTTTCCCGCGCTCTAGTATCCCTTATATGCATATTACGGGGCTGCAATTGTGTGTGTGGTATCAATGGGTTTCTACACTAAACATTTGTAATATAAAGTGTATGCCTCTCGTGAACCATCTTCATGCAAATTCCATTCAAACACAGCGAAAAATGCTATGTGGGACTGGGACAGTGATTACACTCTTCTAAATCCGAGTAAGTATTTGGCTTTAGCAGCTGACTAGCTGGCTTGTGTATATTTTCAACAATTGATTTTGATATATGTTATTCGCCATCTTATAATCTCCAAAATATTTATAACTTGTAATTGACAAAACTCATATTTCATTTTGTTTGGATCAATGTCTAAAATACATCATTTTGTCACGGAGCTCTGAGGAGTAAGCTGGTATGTTTCACACGGCCTCTGAGTGCTAAAGGGTGGGGACTTAAAACTCTATAGTTGGATCACCGGTCTAGCAATATTGATGTCTCGGGTTCGATTCTCAACGAAGCATTATATTCTATGCATATGTTTCATATATAATATATATTCTCTACTCACTTTCCTCTATGTATGTTTCAATTAAAATGCAAACGTGAGTACTATTTCTTCCTAAGATTTATTTCTGTCAGGTTTTCGCATGGTTTTGAATTCATCTGAGAGTAATCTTAGTCAGGATTTTTGAAAAATGAATAATTTCCCTCCAAGTGTTCACATTATTTTGTAATTCTGATTGTACAAAATTGTTCCGTCTACATTGTGATGCATCGCGATGTTTAACCGCTGCCGCGATCGGTCAAGGCATTTAACATGCAGTTAGCCAGCGGAATCGACCTGGAGCAGTCCCTCTATATAAACTGCATTGCTCCTTCTGCTGCCAAAGTGTGACCATTATATCTTTAATTTTTGAATATAACTATAACTTCTGAATTGGTGCCTTAGCAATTTTTATTTGCACATTTACAAATCTCGTCCATTACTAGAGCATATCTTATTGTACAATTGCTAAGGTCCTTCTTCCATATGAATCACTCTTTTCATGGAAGTGCCTTTATGCTTATAAAATGGCAATATCCGACGGAAAGTAATCATGCAATGATACCTTCATACAACATTGTGTGGCCCGTAGCTAGGGGAGGGGATGCGTTTGGTGTGCACCCCCACCACCCCCCCCCCCCCCCCTCACGTACACTACTGAACCAGTTGACTCGGACGGCTCTTGGCCTCGTCATTTATGGGCGACGTAAAACCCCTTTCCTTTCATCGAAGTGCCCTTATGTTTATAAAAAGGCAATATCCGACGGAAAATAATTTGGCAACGATGACTTCAAAAACATTTTGTAAAGTAGCAGGCCCGCAGCCGGGAGGTTACGAACTCCCCCCCCCCCCCCTCCCCCCCCCCCCAAAAAAAAACAACAACAAAGAAACAGAAAGGTCAACTTTGTTTGTGGTTGACGACCATTATGTCTTGTTGACGACCACTGCCCCCCCCCCCCCCCCCCCCCCCCACTTATATGAACCAATCGGTGGTCCCGATCTCGGCCATGTTCAGCCACGTTCATTGTCGATCCCGTTTTTGTAAATTACGCATCCCCCCACCACACCCACACCCCCCCCCCCCCCCCCCTTTAAAAAATCATGGCTACGGGTCTGAGTATGATGCCATTTATATAAGAGTAGGGAATACGAGAACCGCTATAAGAATACTTACAGAGCTCCTTTGGGAATGGTGGAAGTTCCTGGTTACATCCTTCCCAGTAGATGTTGTTGATGGATGAACCTGCACCATCTGTGACATGTTGTTGAAGACGTTTGATTCGGAAGGCCAATCTTTCCCTGTTGTTGATTTCCAGACAGATTTCACGAATTCCTCTAGTTTGTTGCGATCTTGTGTCGTCAAGTCCCTTAGTTGTCGACACATGATGACGTATTTTGTTACATGGAAGAGAGTGGGTTGTTTCATACGTAGCGCACCCAATTGCACATCTTGCGAATATGTACTAAGATTCGGCACGAGAAAGACAATCAAGCAAACGGGTACTCCTGGTAATTGTTAAAATTGATAAAACAAAACAAGAAATGACGGTAAAACGTGTATTTATTTTGTTAATTTCAAGGTTTATGAATATTAAACAAAAACAGTTCAGTAACTTTGTCAAATCCGCCATGCTCACTTGCCTCTGTATATAACTGTGATCCTCTTAGTAGTTATGGTAGTTGAAGAATGGACTGAACAAGGCATCCTGGAGAAGAATTTCTCATTCACCGAGCTATATGATTTTGAGCGAAACGGCTTCATAATTAAGGGCCACCTTCACAGCACTTCTGGATCTAGATGTGATACAGGACCGCTGATTAAGGAGAGGGCGCTGGTTGGTTTAGCACAGACGCTGTCACAACACAACAACATTTTGTACAGACAATTCTATTTCTTATTTTTATTAATGACATTCCGAATTGCTTTAATAATTGTCTGGTGCATTTATATGCAGATGATACGGTGTTATTCTATTCAAATTAAAACCCACAAACTATTGGAAATGTATTAAATGTTCAATTATAGAATTTACAAGTATGGATGGATTGTAATAAATTAAAGATAAATTGTACGAAAACAGTATGTATGTTTACTATGTTTTACTAAATGTATGTTACAAAAACATAGTACATTGAATTTGCATATATACGATAAAATGATTGAACAAGTCAAACATTTGAAATACTTAATAATTAAAATGGACTGTACATATTGATTATTTATGTAAAAAGATTAGTAAGATGGTAAGCTTCCTATGAAGAGTAAGTAAATATATTAATGAGTCATGCTTAACAATGGTATATACCCTGATAGCGGACTGATGTATTTAAGACGTCTTAATTTGGTCGTAAACTGGTAAACACGTCGTATGTCGTTTAAAACAGCGTGATTACAACGTCGTTATGACGTCTTTTAAAAACCATTTTGACACCATAATTTGTGTCGTATAGAAGACGTCATAATGATGTTATTTTAAGGCCATTTTTTCACAATTAAATTTTGTCATGAGGACGTCGTAAAAATGACGTCTTGAAGACGTCTTTTTTATGACAAAAAGACGTCATTACCACGTCAAAATATGACGTCTATATGACGTGAAACGCGGGTGCAAAATCTTCACTTTTTGACATGAATTTACGACGTCCTTAAGCGAACAGAATATCTCAGTTTGTTGTGTAACTTGCGCAACGGTCTGGGGTGTGTATTTTTTTTCTGTACCGGGCCACGTAGTTCCAGTGTAGGCTTGCATTGCTCTGGTTGTTAGTGTGACGTGCACCAAATTGTACCATTATATAAATGCAAAAATATTCTCCATGAGAGGGGGATACCCCCTCCCAAACCCTCCATATTTGGCTTTGCCCCAGCTCTAGGTAGCTTCGCCCTCTGGGGACTCATTCTTGGCTTTAGGCTATTTTGTTGAATCATACATAAGGTGGCATTTGGTTTATGTTGGAACTTAATATAAATACAATATTTGTGTGGGTGTTGGGGTGCATTTGTATTAGTATGTCAATTATTTGTTTTCTTCGTGAAAATATATTTAATATTATTAAATTATTACAGATACAGTCAATGTTAAACCCGAATTTCCTAGGTAAGCACCAGATTGCACAATTTCAAGTCCAAAAATGCAAAAGTTCCATACCGTGGGAGGGGGGACAACCCCCTCCCACACCCTCCCCCCGCTCAGTCACTTCGCTCCCTCTCAATGTCTCACTCTCACATCTGGCTCAAAGTTGGCAGCCCTGTGTGTGTGGTTGGGCATGAGCCCCTACACACAGAGAATCGTGACCCCCTAAGGGTCTCCCCTTCCCCCGTACCCAAATCAAAACGTTTTCCAGCGCGCCTGGACAGTCTCAACCACCTTAATGAATGATCTTGGCTGCGAAAAAAAAATTGTACGAGAGAATTAAGAATGGGGGGTGTAGGGGGTAGGGTAATGTAATTGAAAACAGTATGTATGATTTTTAACTATGTGTGTAATATAATATGTATACCATCATTTTAATAGGACCCCTTGGAGAAGAACAGAACCATCGTGTTGATGGTTCTGAAACGGGCTATCCTCCCAATAATAATTATATATAATATGCAACATACAAATACTATTTATTATTTTATGACTCTGTAATATTACTTTTGTTAACATTTTGGTATTTTGTTATGATTAATACATACCCATACATTTGCACTTTCACCCCGACCTTCTTTATTTAAACCTGTTATAACCAGTTTTGTATCTCGGTAAATTTCCAGTACTTTTCCATCATTCGCTTATTTATACAGTATTCATGTATTCTCGGCCACGTGTGTCACTCATCCAATCGCCCACCATGATCTCTCAGCCGCGCACTTCAACTCGCACATGGTTTTTTCCCGCCATCATCACTCCGGCTAACATCTCCCGTTGAGTCATCACGCTCTTTTCATCTCTCTCGCGTTCGAGACCCTTCCCGTGTCATGAACCCCCATCCTTTCACGTCAGCTTTCTCGCCGTCTTCAGCGGACTGGAGGTCTGCCCGTGGTACGTTATAATTACGGCCGACATGGCACCTGATTCACCACTGGGAGCCTTCATGTCACTACGCACCGGGCAGTTCTGGCGTTATTCACTCACACAGCTCGACCCACCGTAGCTTGTCTGCACATTTATCATAGTCGGCCTACGACATCGAACGATTCACTGTTCCTTCGGCACCGACTCTGATTCCAGAATTTCTCCTTGCCTTGGCCATCGACCCGATCGAGCGACTCACCGTCCCGGGGGGGGGGGGGGGGGGGGGGGGGGGTCACTCCCAACATGACTGGCTACGCACCCGCGTCAGGACAAAGCGTCGAAAGGGTATCATTTTCAGCTATACGGCGTCGTCGACGTTTTCCTGAAAAATGGGTGTTTTTCAAGCACTGATCGCACAAAAACCTAAAAAAGGGTACCTTTTCAGGTTTACAGGTTTCGACGTTTTTCTACAAAAGGGGTCCCTTTTTAGTTACCGTAGCACATATATTTTTATTTCTGCGCAGTGGCTGTAATATATGTGTGCATGAATGTTGTGTGCGTGTATATGCGTAACAAGTGCGCTACATGCGGTGCGCTATTCACATGCATCACAGTGGTCGCTAGTTCAGACGGTATTTTCAGCATAAACTTCCAGTGATCTTCCAGTGATATTCGAAGCTGCGACGCGTCAGAGCCACCAAAGAGCGTTAAATACGACCTTAGGATTAAGCCTTCGAAGGACAAGGAGTCATTTACTAACCGAGAATCGGCATTTATTGATACATTTTGTATCTAATACAATGGAGACGGGCCCGTAAGTAAAATAGTAATAAACGGTGGCAACGAATGTGTTTGCATAAATTACAGCTGGTAGTACTGGTGGTAGGGGCCTAGTGCCACTGACTCTAGCCCGGCGATCTGGGCGATCCATTAAAGGAATTTGACACTCAGTTTTTCCTTATCTCACAAAAAGATTATTTTGTGTAGCGTCGTCTCTGCCAAAACTCAACTATCTCTTTAAACTTGACGGGGCCACATGAAAAAGACGAGCAGGATGTCTAAAACTCAAGCCAGTACGTTGATGTTTTGGAACCGTACCCTGTATTATGGGGAACTTTAGTATACTGTGCCTATAAATATTACTCTAAATAGTGTACTTACTTACTTGATTTACATGTCCATGCTTAAGCGACATGCTTATCGATATTTAAATTGAAGGATGTATTCACCGATTTTTTTTTTGGCTATTTGTTAAAAGCGTACCTTCCAATTGTTAACTATGACAGGTCATGCATTAATGATAGCTTATATTGCTGGTGTAGCCGCCTAAAGCGATACATATCCTTGATTTAAGATACTGTCCTGTTTTTTTTTTCGGAGTATGTAGTAGTGTCTTTGATTCCTATAAGAAAGTCAGTAACATACAGTTGCTTGGTACTGATATCATGTACTGTATTGTTTTCATTGCATAGATAAGCCTGAACTAATATATTAATAAAACAGGAAGAATGAGGAATCAGATAATCGAAATTAGAAGTAGATGATAATACAACTTTACTAATTACATGTTTCCTAATAAAAACTAATAACATAAAGCAACATAACGTATACAAATATGAGCATTTATATAGTGCAGGTACTATAAATGTAATCTACTGCGGTTAAATAATTATTTAATTAACATTCCCCATGGTCTTCAGGTAAATTTCAAACCCACACAATTTGCGTACTTTCGCAACTCTGTACGAATGCGTACACAGTATTTAGGCAATCACGAAAGACGATCGTCATTGACTATAATCAAGTGGATGTAGACTTGGCAGCGCTAGTTTACAAGTGAATCCATACAGTATGGCCCATGGGTTGGTGCTTAAGCAGTTACATACTCCACGTCTTAAATCACTTTTAACACACTGAAATTGGTTCCTATTAATCAATTAACTGTTTCTTATATTGTCTTGAATATGAACAATATTATGACAACTTTGTTTGTGTGCGAGCTCCATAAAGATGTCACTTGCAATTTGTAAAATGATGTACACCTTATAGCGAGCAGCTATAATTGCTAGCTACCATTGAATTGTGAGTGGCGAGTACAATAACCGTCGTGGGGCAAGCTTCGAACGAAACGGATACATCGGGAGTCTCGCTCCATAAGTACGGTACTTTCCATTCACAATTTAATAGGAAGCTAGTAGCTTAGCTGCTCGTGTCAGACTATTGGTACATTTTCAGTCTAGCGCCGACACGGCGCATGGATGGTTGCGTATAGATGTGCGTTGTATCAACATGACCTCTATTTGCCCTGGTGCAGTAGAGTATGGATAAAAGTTATAAGCCTACATTACATCATGACATAAAATGATGTTGGTGTCTATTAACAAAATATCTGCATTAACCAACATTTTGTAACTGCAGAGTGCAAACAATTTTTTTTAAAAGTATGTAGGAAACATTGTCCCTTGTTTTCGTAGAATACCCGATGTTTACAATGCACTTTTGTTTTATTAATAGGGAAACCGTCAGCTATTGGATGTCAAAACATGCCTCACAGCTAGGATACATCACATACACTTTCCGGGACTGAGCTACAGAGACTCAAACAAGCTTTGTTCATCATGTGCCAATCCTGTCATGCGCCATCGAGTTAGGACATGGTCTGCAACCAAAGAGAAGGGCGGAACTTTGCCCCAACATTTCACGTAAGTTTTCATTTGAGTTGTCTGTTTTAACTGCAGACCCGTAGCCAGGATTGTTCATGGGGAGGTGCCTAATTTACAAAAACGGGACCGAGACCACTTACCAAAAAATGTTGAGGCCGAGACCACAGGCTGAGAGTCGTGTCAGCTGGTAACTGTGAAAAGTGGACTCGAGACCGGCAAAAAGTGGCCCTTTCTGATTTTTGTATTTGTTTTATTATTAGGTGGGCTGTACATCATACAGACCACCTCATAATTTCGTTAGAATTGCCTTTATTTATTATTAGGTGGGCTGTACATCATACAGACCACCTCATAATTTCGTTAGAATTGCCTTTATTAGGTGGGCTGTACATCATACAGACCACCTCATAATTTCGTTAGAATTGCCTTTATTTATTATTATTAGGTGGGCTGTACATCATACAGACCACCTCATAATTTCGTTAGAATTGCCTTTATTTATTTATTAGGTGGGCTGTACATCATACAGACCACCTCATAATTTCGTTAGAATTGCCTTTATTATTAGGTGGGCTGTACATCATACAGACCACCTCATAATTTCGTTAGAATTGCCTTTATTTATTTATTTATTTATTTATTATTATTCTTTATTTTTCTTATTTCCAATCACTTTTTTGTTACCACGATAACTTGAAAATGGCTCAATCAAGTGCCTTGAAATTTGGCACACATATATATAGGCATATGGACAAAGCAAAATAAGGTTTTGAACCCTGACCTTGACTGATGACGTCATCTAGGCGCCATTTTGTAAAATTTTCTGAATATCTTCTCATGATCATATCTTCATAACGAAAAGTTGTTTCTCATTCATATTTATCATGATCAAGGTCAATATCCGTCCGGTCAATTTCAGGTCAAAAAACGCGCGCGCATGCGTACGTGCGCGCGTCAGCGCGCGCGCAAAATTTTAAAATGTTCAAAATCGTCGCAAATTCATTTTGGATACGTTTTAGGCCATTTTAAGCATTTTACGAAAAAACGCGCACACGCGCATGCGCGCGCGTTTTCGCGCGTACTGGCATTTTGCAACATAGAATCGCCGAATTTTCTCTGTTATCATATTTAGCCCATCTTTCCAAGCATTTTGATACCTTGTTCACCTTTTTCTGACTAGTAAAAACGCAATGAGCTTCCGTTCAAGAAACATGGCCGTGCGCGCGAGCTCTTGTAATACATAGCATATATGGGCAAAAACATGCCTATACAAAATTCATTGTAACTCTTCAGAATGGATGGGAACTCCCAAGTTTTTTTTCATATTTGGATAGATTATGAGTCGGAGATATGATTTCATGTCTCATTTGACCCTCAATTAACTCATGGCGTCATCATAATGGCCTCCGAACTCAAAATTTCAATTTGCATATTATGACGTCAGCATATTTTTGGAAAATTTATTGTATCTCTGTAAATATTGATCGATTTTCTTCCAAATTTTGATATGTTCTATCTGAGACAATTCTCTACAAATGTGATGATCACGATTTTTCATTTTGACAAAGGCATCATGGCGTATTTTTGCGATTTAAGGAGGTATGTCATTTTTTCACATTTTGCGTGTATTCTCTATGGGACATGACTTTTTTTCAAAACTGGATTCTAAATTCCCGTCTTTCGCGACCAATATCTTCTTCGTTTTAGCTTCGTTTACGCTGAACTTCGAGTATGTTGTAGCTGAGACAATAAGCTATCTCAAATGAGCCCTTGATTATGTCTTTAATTTTAGTTCGACCAGCCCACCTATACTTGTTCTAAACAAGTATTACAATTCTAGTTATTCTTTATTTTTCTTATTTCCAATCACTTTTTTGTTACCACGATAACTTGAAAATGGCTCAATCAAGTGCCTTGAAATTTGGCACACATATATATAGGCATATGGACAAAGCAAAATAAGGTTTTGAACCCTGACCTTGACTGATGACGTCATCTAGGCGCCATTTTGTAAAATTTTCTGAATATCTTCTCATGATCATATCTTCATAACGAAAAGTTGTTTCTCATTCATATTTATCATGATCAAGGTCAATATCCGTCCGGTCAATTTCAGGTCAAAAAACGCGCGCGCATGCGTACGTGCGCGCGTCAGCGCGCGCGCAAAATTTTAAAATGTTCAAAATCGTCGCAAATTCATTTTGGATACGTTTTAGGCCATTTTAAGCATTTTACGAAAAAACGCGCACACGCGCATGCGCGCGCGTTTTCGCGCGTACTGGCATTTTGCAACATAGAATCGCCGAATTTTCTCTGTTATCATATTTAGCCCATCTTTCCAAGCATTTTGATACCTTGTTCACCTTTTTCTGACTAGTAAAAACGCAATGAGCTTCCGTTCAAGAAACATGTCCGTGCGCGCGAGCTCTTGTAATACATAGCATATATGGGCAAAAACATGCCTATACAAAATTCATTGTAACTCTTCAGAATGGATGGGAACTCCCAAGTTTTTTTTCATATTTGGATAGATTATGAGTCGGATATATGATTTCATGTCTCATTTGACCCTCAATTAACTCATGGCGTCATCATAATGGCCTCCGAACTCAAAATTTCAATTTGCATATTATGACGTCAGCATATTTTTGGAAAATTGATTGTATCTCTGTAAATGTTGATCGATTTTCTTCCAAATTTTGATATGTTCTAGCTGAGACAATTCTCTACAAATGTGATGATCACGATTTTTCATTTTGACAAAGGCATCATGGCGTATTTTTGCGATTTAAGGAGGCATGTCATTTTTTAACATTTTGCGTGTATTCTCTATGGGACATGACTTTTTTTCAAAACTGGATTCTACATTCCCGTCTTTCGCGACCAATATCTTCTTCGTTTTAGCTTCGTTTACGCTGAACTTCGAGTATGTTGTAGCTGAGACAATAAGCT
The DNA here is from genome assembly GCA_037951105.1 of Echinarachnius parma. Taxonomy (NCBI): domain Eukaryota; kingdom Metazoa; phylum Echinodermata; class Echinoidea; order Clypeasteroida; family Echinarachniidae; genus Echinarachnius; species Echinarachnius parma. Next base: position 10,589 of record JBAMJV010006167.1, read on the forward strand.
ATCTCAAATGAGCCCTTGATTATGTCTTTAATTTTAGTTCGACCAGCCCACCTATACTTGTTCTAAACAAGTATTACAATTCTAGTTTATTAGGTGGGCTGTACATCATACAGACCACCTCATAATTTCGTTAGAATTGCCTTTATTTATTTATTAGGTGGGCTGTACATCATACAGACCACCTCATAATTTCGTTAGAATTGCCTTTATTTATTATTATTAGGTGGGCTGTACATCATACAGACCACCTCATAATTTCGTTAGAATTGCCTTTATTTATTTATTTATTATTCTTTATTTTTCTTATTTCTAATCACTTTTTTGTTAGCAAGATAACTTGAAAATGGCTCAATCAAGTGCCTTGAAATTTGGCACACATATATATAGGCATATGGACAAAGCAAAATAAGGTTTTGAACCCTGACCTTGACTGATGACGTCATCTAGGCGCCATTTTGTAAAATTTTCTGAATATCTTCTCATGATCATATCTTCATAACGAAAAGTTGTTTCTCATTCATATTTATCATGATCAAGGTCAATATCCGTCCGGTCAATTTCAGGTCAAAAAACGCGCGCGCATGCGTACGTGCGCGCGTCAGCGCGCGCGCAAAATTTTAAAATGTTCAAAATCGTCGCAAATTCATTTTGGATACGTTTTAGGCCATTTTAAGCATTTTACGAAAAAACGCGCACACGCGCATGCGCGCGCGTTTTCGCGCGTACTGGCATTTTGCAACATAGAATCGCCGAATTTTCTCTGTTATCATATTTAGCCCATCTTTCCAAGCATTTTGATACCTTGTTCACCTTTTTCTGACTAGTAAAAACGCAATGAGCTTCCGTTCAAGAAACATGTCCGTGCGCGCGAGCTCTTGTAATACATAGCATATATGGGCAAAAACATGCCTATACAAAATTCATTGTAACTCTTCAGAATGGATGGGAACTCCCAAGTTTTTTTTCATATTTGGATAGATTATGAGTCGGAGATATGATTTCATGTCTCATTTGACCCTCAATTAACTCATGGCGTCATCATAATGGCCTCCGAACTCAAAATTTCAATTTGCATATTATGACGTCAGCATATTTTTGGAAAATTGATTGTATCTCTGTAAATGTTGATCGATTTTTTTCCAAATTTTGATATGTTCTAGCTCAGACAATTTTCTACAAATGTAATAACCACGATTTTTCATTTTGACAAAGGCATCATGGCGTATTTTTGCGATTTAAGGAGGCATGTCATTTTTTAACATTTTGCGTGTATTCTCTATGGGACATGACTTTTTTTCAAAACTGGATTCTACATTCCCGTCTTTCGCGACCAATATCTTCTTCGTTTTAGCTTCGTTTACGCTGAACTTCGAGTATGTTGTAGCTGAGACAATAAGCTATCTCAAATGAGCCCTTGATTATGTCTTTAATTTTAGTTCGACCAGCCCACCTATACTTGTTCTAAACAAGTATTACAATTCTAGTTATTATTATTATTCTTTATTTTTCTTATTTCCAATCACTTTTTTGTGTGCAAGATAACTTGAAAATGGCTCAATCAAGTGCCTTGAAATTTGGCACACATATATATAGGCATATGGACAAAGCAAAATAAGGTTTTGAACCCTGACCTTGACTGATGACGTCATCTAGGCGCCATTTTGTAAAATTTTCTGAATATCTTCTCATGATCATATCTTCATAACGAAAAGTTGTTTCTCATTCATATTTATCATGATCAAGGTCAATATCCGTCCGGTCAATTTCAGGTCAAAAAACGCGCGCGCATGCGTACGTGCGCGCGTCAGCGCGCACGCAAAATTTTAAAATGTTCAAAATCGTCGCAAATTCATTTTGGATACGTTTTAGGCCATTTTAAGCATTTTACGAAAAAACGCGCACACGCGCATGCGCGCGCGTTTTCGCGCGTACTGGCATTTTGCAACATAGAATCGCCGAATTTTCTCTGTTATCATATTTAGCCCATCTTTCCAAGCATTTTGATACCTTGTTCACCTTTTTCTGACTAGTAAAAACGCAATGAGCTTCCGTTCAAGAAACATGTCCGTGCGCGCGAGCTCTTGTAATACATAGCATATATGGGCAAAAACATGCCTATACAAAATTCATTGTAACTCTTCAGAATGGATGGGAACTCCCAAGTTTTTTTTCATATTTGGATAGATTATGAGTCGGAGATATGATTTCATGTCTCATTTGACCCTCAATTAACTCATGGCGTCATCATAATGGCCTCCGAACTCAAAATTTCAATTTGCATATTATGACGTCAGCATATTTTTGGAAAATTTATTGTATCTCTGTAAATATTGATCGATTTTCTTCCAAATTTTGATATGTTCTATCTGAGACAATTCTCTACAAATGTGATGATCACGATTTTTTATTTTGACAAAGGCATCATGGCGTATTTTTGCGATTTAAGGAGGTATGTCATTTTTTCACATTTTGCGTGTATTCTCTATGGGACATGACTTTTTTTCAAAACTGGATTCTACATTCCCGTCTTTCGCGACCAATATCTTCTTCGTTTTAGCTTCGTTTACGCTGAACTTCGAGTATGTTGTAGCTGAGACAATAAGCTATCTCAAATGAGCCCTTGATTATGTCTTTAAATTTAGTTCGACCAGCCCACCTATACTTGTTCTAAACAAGTATTACAATTCTAGTTATTATTCTTTATTTTTCTTATTTCCAATCACTTTTTTGTTAGCAAGATAACTTGAAAATGGCTCAATCAAGTGCCTTGAAATTTGGCACACATATATATAGGCATATGGACAAAGCAAAATAAGGTTTTGAACCCTGACCTTGACTGATGACGTCATCTAGGCGCCATTTTGTAAAATTTTCTGAATATCTTCTCATGATCATATCTTCATAACAAAAAGTTGTTTCTCATTCATATTTATCATGATCAAGGTCAATATCCGTCCGGTCAATTTCAGGTCAAAAAACGCGCGCGCATGCGTACGTGCGCGCGTCAGCGCGCGCGCAAAATTTTAAAATGTTCAAAATCGTCGCAAATTCATTTTGGATACGTTTTAGCCCATTTTAAGCATTTTACGAAAAAACGCGCACACGCGCATGCGCGCGCGTTTTCGCGCGTACTGGCATTTTGCAACATAGAATCGCCGAATTTTCTCTGTTATCATATTTAGCCCATCTTTCCAAGCATTTTGATACCTTGTTCACCTTTTTCTGACTAGTAAAAACGCAATGAGCTTCCGTTCAAGAAACATGTCCGTGCGCGCGAGCCCTTGTAATACATAGCATATATGGGCAAAAACATGCCTATACAAAATTCATTGTAACTCTTCAGAATGGATGGGAACTCCCAAGTTTTTTTTTTCATATTTGGATAGATTATGAGTCGGAGATATGATTTCATGTCTCATTTGACCCTCAATTAACTCATGGCGTCATCATAATGGCCTCCGAACTCAAAATTTCAATTAGCATATTATGACGTCAGCATATTTTTGGAAAATTGATTGTATCTCTGTAAATGTTGATCGATTTTCTTCCAAATTTTGATATGTTCTAGCTCAGACAATTTTCTACAAATGTAATAACCACGATTTTTCATTTTGACAAAGGCATCATGGCGTATTTTTGCGATTTAAGGAGGCATGTCATTTTTTAACATTTTGCGTGTATTCTCTATGGGACATGACTTTTTTTCAAAACTGGATTCTACATTCCCGTCTTTCGCGACCAATATCTTCTTCGTTTTAGCTTCGTTTACGCTGAACTTCGAGTATGTTGTAGCTGAGACAATAAGCTATCTCAAATGAGCCCTTGATTATGTCTTTAATTTTAGTTCGACCAGCCCACCTATACTTGTTCTAAACAAGTATTACAATTCTAGTTTATTATTATTATTCTTTATTTTTCTTATTTCCAATCACTTTTTTGTTACCAAGATAACTTGAAAATGGCTCAATCAAGTGCCTTGAAATTTGGCACACATATATATAGGCATATGGACAAAGCAAAATAAGGTTTTGAACCCTAACCTTGACTGATGACGTCATCTAGGCGCCATTTTGTAAAATTTTCTGAATATCTTCTCATGATCATATCTTCATAACGAAAAGTTGTTTCTCATTCATATTTATCATGATCAAGGTCAATATCCGTCCGGTCAATTTCAGGTCAAAAAACGCGCGCGCATGCGTACGTGCGCGCGTCAGCGCGCGCGCAAAATTTTAAAATGTTCAAAATCGTCGCAAATTCATTTTGGATACGTTTTAGGCCATTTTAAGCATTTTATGAAAAAACGCGCACACGCGCATGCGCGCGCGTTTTCGCGCGTACTGGCATTTTGCAACATAGAATCGCCGAATGTTCTCTGTTATCATATTTAGCCCATCTTTCCAAGCATTTTGATACCTTGTTCACCTTTTTCTGACTAGTAAAAACGCAATGAGCTTCCGTTCAAGAAACATGTCCGTGCGCGCGAGCTCTTGTAATACATAGCATATATGGGCAAAAACATGCCTATACAAAATTCATTGTAACTCTTCAGAATGGATGGGAACTCCCAAGTTTTTTTTCATATTTGGATAGATTATGAGTCGGAGATATGATTTCATGTCTCATTTGACCCTCAATTAACTCATGGCGTCATCATAATGGCCTCCGAACTCAAAATTTCAATTTGCATATTATGACGTCAGCATATTTTTGGAAAATTTATTGTATCTCTGTAAATATTGATCGATTTTCTTCCAAATTTTGATATGTTCTATCTGAGACAATTGTCACCTTTCGTATTTTTGCGATTTAAGGAGGCATGTCATTTTTTAACATTTTGCGTGTATTCTCTATGGGACATGACTTTTTTTCAAAACTGGATTCTACATTCCCGTCTTTCGCGACCAATATCTTCTTCGTTTTAGCTTCGTTTACGCTGAACTTCGAGTATGTTGTAGCTGAGACAATAAGCTATCTCAAATGAGCCCTTGATTATGTCTTTAATTTTAGTTCGACCAGCCCACCTATACTTGTTCTAAACAAGTATTACAATTCTAGTTAGGTGGGCTGTACATCATACAGACCACCTCATAATTTCGTTAGAATTGCCTTTATTCTTTATTTTTCTTATTTCCAATCACTTTTTTGTTACCACGATAACTTGAAAATGGCTCAATCAAGTGCCTTGAAATTTGGCACACATATATATAGGCATATGGACAAAGCAAAATAAGGTTTTGAACCCTGACCTTGACTGATGACGTCATCTAGGCGCCATTTTGTAAAATTTTCTGAATATCTTCTCATGATCATATCTTCATAACGAAAAGTTGTTTCTCATTCATATTTATCATGATCAAGGTCAATATCCGTCCGGTCAATTTCAGGTCAAAAAACGCGCGCGCATGCGTACGTGCGCGCGTCAGCGCGCGCGCAAAATTTTAAAATGTTCAAAATCGTCGCAAATTCATTTTGGATACGTTTTAGGCCATTTTAAGCATTTTACGAAAAAACGCGCACACGCGCATGCGCGCGCGTTTTCGCGCGTACTGGCATTTTGCAACATAGAATCGCCGAATTTTCTCTGTTATCATATTTAGCCCATCTTTCCAAGCATTTTGATACCTTGTTCACCTTTTTCTGACTAGTAAAAACGCAATGAGCTTCCGTTCAAGAAACATGTCCGTGCGCGCGAGCTCTTGTAATACATAGCATATATGGGCAAAAACATGCCTATACAAAATTCATTGTAACTCTTCAGAATGGATGGGAACTCCCAAGTTTTTTTTTCATATTTGGATAGATTATGAGTCGGAGATATGATTTCATGTCTCATTTGACCCTCAATTAACTCATGGCGTCATCATAATGGCCTCCGAACTCAAAATTTCAATTTGCATATTATGACGTCAGCATATTTTTGGAAAATTTATTGTATCTCTGTAAATATTGATCGATTTTCTTCCAAATTTTGATATGTTCTATCTGAGACAATTCTCTACAAATGTGATGATCACGATTTTTCATTTTGACAAAGGCATCATGGCGTATTTTTGCGATTTAAGGAGGCATGTCATTTTTTAACATTTTGCGTGTATTCTCTATGGGACATGACTTTTTTTCAAAACTGGATTCTACATTCCCGTCTTTCGCGACCAATATCTTCTTCGTTTTAGCTTCGTTTACGCTGAACTTCGAGTATGTTGTAGCTGAGACAATAAGCTATCTCAAATGAGCCCTTGATTATGTCTTTAATTTTAGTTCGACCAGCCCACCTATACTTGTTCTAAACAAGTATTACAATTCTAGTTAGGTGGGCTGTACATCATACAGACCACCTCATAATTTCGTTAGAATTGCCTTTATTCTTTATTTTTCTTATTTCCAATCACTTTTTTGTTACCACGATAACTTGAAAATGGCTCAATCAAGTGCCTTGAAATTTGGCACACATATATATAGGCATATGGACAAAGCAAAATAAGGTTTTGAACCCTGACCTTGACTGATGACGTCATCTAGGCGCCATTTTGTAAAATTTTCTGAATATCTTCTCATGATCATATCTTCATAACGAAAAGTTGTTTCTCATTCATATTTATCATGATCAAGGTCAATATCCGTCCGGTCAATTTCAGGTCAAAAAACGCGCGCGCATGCGTACGTGCGCGCGTCAGCGCGCGCGCAAAATTTTAAAATGTTCAAAATCGTCGCAAATTCATTTTGGATACGTTTTAGGCCATTTTAAGCATTTTACGAAAAAACGCGCACACGCGCATGCGCGCGCGTTTTCGCGCGTTTTCGCGCGTACTGGCATTTTGCAACATAGAATCGCCGAATTTTCTCTGTTATCATATTTAGCCCATCTTTCCAAGCATTTTGATACCTTGTTCACCTTTTTCTGACTAGTAAAAACGCAATGAGCTTCCGTTCAAGAAACATGTCCGTGCGCGCGAGCTCTTGTAATACATAGCACATAAGGGCAAAAACATGCCTATACAAAATTCATTGTAACTCTTCAGAATGGATGGGAACTCCCAATTTTTTTTCATATTTGGATAGATTATGAGTCGGAGATATGATTTCATGTCTCATTTGACCCTCAATTAACACATGGCGTCATCATAACGGCCTTCCAACTCAAAATTTCAATTAGCATATTATGACGTCAGCATATTTTTGGAAAATTGATTGTATCTCTGTAAATGTTGATCGATTTTCTTTCAAATTTTGATATGTTCTAGCTCAGACAATTTTCTACAAATGTAATAACCACGATTTTTCATTTTGACAAAGGCATCATGGCGTATTTTTGCGATTTAAGGAGGCATGTCATTTTTTAACATTTTGCGTGTATTCTCTATGGGACATGACTTTTTTTCAAAACTGGATTCTACATTCCCGTCTTTCGCGACCAATATCTTCTTCGTTTTAGCTTCGTTTACGCTGAACTTCGAGTATGTTGTAGCTGAGACAATAAGCTATCTCAAATGAGCCCTTGATTATGTCTTTAATTTTACTTCGACCAGCCCACCTATACTTGTTCTAAACAAGTATTACAATTCTAGTTAGGTGGGCTGTACATCATACAGACCACCTCATAATTTCGTTAGAATTGCCTTTATTCTTTATTTTTCTTATTTCCAATCACTTTTTTGTTACCACGATAACTTGAAAATGGCTCAATCAAGTGCCTTGAAATTTGGCACACATATATATAGGCATATGGACAAAGCAAAATAAGGTTTTGAACCCTGACCTTGACTGATGACGTCATCTAGGCGCCATTTTGTAAAATTTTCTGAATATCTTCTCATGATCATATCTTCATAACGAAAAGTTGTTTCTCATTCATATTTATCATGATCAAGGTCAATATCCGTCCGGTCAATTTCAGGTCAAAAAACGCGCGCGCATGCGTACGTGCGCGCGTCAGCGCGCGCGCAAAATTTTAAAATGTTCAAAATCGTCGCAAATTCATTTTGGATACGTTTTAGGCCATTTTAAGCATTTTACGAAAAAACGCGCACACGCGCATGCGCGCGCGTTTTCGCGCGTTTTCGCGCGTACTGGCATTTTGCAACATAGAATCGCCGAATTTTCTCTGTTATCATATTTAGCCCATCTTTCCAAGCATTTTGATACCTTGTTCACCTTTTTCTGACTAGTAAAAACGCAATGAGCTTCCGTTCAAGAAACATGTCCGTGCGCGCGAGCTCTTGTAATACATAGCACATAAGGGCAAAAACATGCCTATACAAAATTCATTGTAACTCTTCAGAATGGATGGGAACTCCCAATTTTTTTTCATATTTGGATAGATTATGAGTCGGAGATATGATTTCATGTCTCATTTGACCCTCAATTAACACATGGCGTCATCATAACGGCCTTCCAACTCAAAATTTCAATTAGCATATTATGACGTCAGCATATTTTTGGAAAATTGATTGTATCTCTGTAAATGTTGATCGATTTTCTTTCAAATTTTGATATGTTCTAGCTCAGACAATTTTCTACAAATGTAATAACCACGATTTTTCATTTTGACAAAGGCATCATGGCGTATTTTTGCGATTTAAGGAGGCATGTCATTTTTTAACATTTTGCGTGTATTCTCTATGGGACATGACTTTTTTTCAAAACTGGATTCTACATTCCCGTCTTTCGCGACCAATATCTTCTTCGTTTTAGCTTCGTTTACGCTGAACTTCGAGTATGTTGTAGCTGAGACAATAAGCTATCTCAAATGAGCCCTTGATTATGTCTTTAATTTTACTTCGACCAGCCCACCTATACTTGTTCTAAACAAGTATTACAATTCTAGTTAGGTGGGCTGTACATCATACAGACCACCTCATAATTTCGTTAGAATTGCCTTTATTTATTATTATTATTATTATTAGGTGGGCTGTACATCATACAGACCACCTCATAATTTCGTTAGAATTGCCTTTATTTATTTATTTATTTATTATTATTATTTATTATTCTTTATTTTTCTTATTTCCAATCACTTTTTTGTTACCAAGATAACTTGAAAATGGCTCAATCAAGTGCCTTGAAATTTGGCACACATATATATAGGCATATGGACAAAGCAAAATAAGGTTTTGAACCCTGACCTTGACTGATGACGTCATCTAGGCGCCATTTTGTAAAATTTTCTGAATATATTCTCATGATCATATCTTCATAACGAAAAGTTGTTTCTCATTCATATTTATCATGATTAAGGTCAATATCCGTCCGGTCAATTTCAGGTCAAAAAACGCGCGCGCATGCGTACGTGCGCGCGTCAGCGCGCGCGCAAAATTTTAAAATGTTCAAAATCGTCGCAAATTCATTTTGGATACGTTTTAGGCCATTTTAAGCATTTTACGAAAAAACGCGCACACGCGCATGCGCGCGCGTTTTCGCGCGTACTGGCATTTTGCAACATAGAATCGCCGAATTTTCTCTGTTATCATATTTAGCCCATCTTTCCAAGCATTTTGATACCTTGTTCACCTTTTTCTGACTAGTAAAAACGCAATGAGCTTCCGTTCAAGAAACATGTCCGTGCGCGCGAGCTCTTGTAATACATAGCATATATGGGCAAAAACATGCCTATACAAAATTCATTGTAACTCTTCAGAATGGATGGGAACTCCCAAGTTTTTTTTCATATTTGGATAGATTATGAGTCGGAGATATGATTTCATGTCTCATTTGACCCTCAATTAACTCATGGCGTCATCATAATGGCCTCCGAACTCAAAATTTCAATTTGCATATTATGACGTCAGCATATTTTTGGAAAATTGATTGTATCTCTGTAAATGTTGATCGATTTTCTTCCAAATTTTGATATGTTCTAGCTGAGACAATTCTCTACAAATGTGATGATCACGATTTTTCATTTTGACAAAGGCATCATGGCGTATTTTTGCGATTTAAGGAGGCATGTCATTTTTTAACATTTTGCGTGTATTCTCTATGGGACATGACTTTTTTTCAAAACTGGATTCTACATTCCCGTCTTTCGCGACCAATATCTTCTTCGTTTTAGCTTCGTTTACGCTGAACTTCGAGTATGTTGTAGCTGAGACAATAAGCTATCTCAAATGAGCCCTTGATTATGTCTTTAATTTTAGTTCGACCAGCCCACCTATACTTGTTCTAACAAGTATTACAATTCTAGTTATATTATTCTTTATTTTTCTTATTTCCAATCACTTTTTTGTTACCACGATAACTTGAAAATGGCTCAATCAAGTGCCTTGAAATTTGGCACACATATATATAGGCATATGGACAAAGCAAAATAAGGTTTTGAACCCTGACCTTGACTGATGACGTCATCTAGGCGCCATTTTGTAAAATTTTCTGAATATCTTCTCATGATCATATCTTCATAACGAAAAGTTGTTTCTCATTCATATTTATCATGATCAAGGTCAATATCCGTCCGGTCAATTTCAGGTCAAAAAACGCGCGCGCATGCGTACGTGCGCGCGTCAGCGCGCGCGCAAAATTTTAAAATGTTCAAAATCGTCGCAAATTCATTTTGGATACGTTTTAGCCATTTTAAGCATTTTACGAAAAACGCGCACACGCGCATGCGCGCGCGTTTTCGCGCGTACTGGCATTTTGCAACATAGAATCGCCGAATTTTCTCTGTTATCATATTTAGCCCATCTTTTCCAAGCATTTGATACCTTGTTCACCTTTTTCTGACTAGTAAAAACGCAATGAGCTTCCGTTCAAGAAACATGTCCGTGCGCGCGAGCTCTTGTAATACATAGCATATATGGGCAAAAACATGCCTATACAAAATTCATTGTAACTCCTTCAGAATGGATGGGAACTCCCAATTTTTTTCATATTTGGATAGATTATGAGTCGGAGATATGATTTCATGTCTCATTTGACCCTCAATTAACTCATGGCGTCATCATAATGGCCTCCGAACTCAAAATTTCAATTTGCATATTATGACGTCAGCATATTTTTGGAAAATTTATTGTATCTCTGTAAATGTTGATCGATTTTCTCTAAATTTTGATATGTTCTAGCTGAGACAATTCTCTACAAATGTGATAATAACGATTTTTCATTTTGACAAAGGCATCATGGCGTATTTTTGCGATTTAAGGAGGCATGTCATTTTTTAACATTTTGCGTGTATTCTCTATGGGACATGACTTTTTTTCAAAACTGGATTCTACATTCCCGTCTTTCGCGACCAATATCTTCTTCGTTTTAGCTTCGTTTACGCTGAACTTCTAGTATGTTGTAGCTGAGACAATAAGCTATCTCAAATGAGCCCTTGATTATGTCTTTAATTTTAGTTCGACCAGCCCACCTATACTTGTTCTAAACAAGTATTACAATTCTAGTTATTATTATTATTCTTTATTTTTCTTATTTCCAATCACTTTTTTGTTACCACGATAACTTGAAAATGGCTCAATCAAGTGCCTTGAAATTTGGCACACATATATATAGGCATATGGACAAAGCAAAATAAGGTTTTGAACCCTGACCTTGACTGATGACGTCATCTAGGCGCCATTTTGTAAAATTTTCTGAATATCTTCTCATGATCATATCTTCATAACGAAAAGTTGTTTCTCATTCATATTTATCATGATCAAGGTCAATATCCGTCCGGTCAATTTCAGGTCAAAAAACGCGCGCGCATGCGTACGTGCGCGCGTCAGCGCGCGCGCAAAATTTTAAAATGTTCAAAATCGTCGCAAATTCATTTTGGATACGTTTTAGGCCATTTTAAGCATTTTACGAAAAAACGCGCACACGCGCATGCGCGCGCGTTTTCGCGCGTACTGGCATTTTGCAACATAGAATCGCCGAATTTTCTCTGTTATCATATTTAGCCCATCTTTCCAAGCATTTTGATACCTTGTTCACCTTTTTCTGACTAGTAAAAACGCAATGAGCTTCCGTTCAAGAAACATGTCCGTGCGCGCGAGCTCTTGTAATACATAGCATATATGGGCAAAAACATGCCTATACAAAATTCATTGTAACTCTTCAGAATGGATGGGAACTCCCAAGTTTTTTTTCATATTTGGATAGATTATGAGTCGGAGATATGATTTCATGTTTCATTTGACCCTCAATTAACTCATGGCGTCATCATAATGGCCTCCGAACTCAAAATTTCAATTTGCATATTATGACGTCAGCATATTTTTGGAAAATTGATTGTATCTCTGTAAATGTTGATCGATTTTCTTCCAAATTTTGATATGTTCTAGCTGAGACAATTCTCTACAAATGTGATAATCACGATTTTTCATTTTGACAAAGGCATCATGGCGTATTTTTGCGATTTAAGGAGGCATGTCATTTTTTAACATTTTGCGTGTATTCTCTATGGGACATGACTTTTTTTCAAAACTGGATTCTACATTCCCGTCTTTCGCGACCAATATCTTCTTCGTTTTAGCTTCGTTTACGCTGAACTTCGAGTATGTTGTAGCTGAGACATTAAGCTATCTCAAATGAGCCCTTGATTATGTCTTTAATTTTAGTTCGACCAGCCCACCTATACTTGTTCTAAACAAGTATTACAATTCTAGTTATTATTATTATTCTTTATTTTTCTTATTTCCAATCACTTTTTTGTTACCAAGATAACTTGAAAATGGCTCAATCAAGTGCCTTGAAATTTGGCACACATATATATAGGCATATGGACAAAGCAAAATAAGGTTTTGAACCCTGACCCTGACTGATGACGTCATCTAGGCGCCATTTTGTAAAATTTTCTGAATATCTTCTCATGATCATATCTTCATAACGAAAAGTTGTTTCTCATTCATATTTATCATGATCAAGGTCAATATCCGTCCGGTCAATTTCAGGTCAAAAAACGCGCGCGCATGCGTACGTGCGCGCGTCAGCGCGCGCGCAAAATTTTAAAATGTTCAAAATCGTCGCAAATTCATTTTTCGATACGTTTTAGGCCATTTTAAGCATTTTACGAAAAAACGCGCACACGCGCATGCGCGCGCGTTTTCGCGCGTACTGGCATTTTGCAACATAGAATCGCCGAATTTTCTCTGTTATCATATTTAGCCCATCTTTCCAAGCATTTTGATACCTTGTTCACCTTTTTCTGACTAGTAAAAACGCAATGAGCTTCCGTTCAAGAAACATGTCCGTGCGCGCGAGCTCTTGTAATACATAGCATATATGGGCAAAAACATGCCTATACAAAATTCATTGTAACTCTTCAGAATGGATGGGAACTCCCAAGTTTTTTTTCATATTTGGATAGATTATGAGTTGGAGATATGATTTCATGTCTCATTTGACCCTCAATTAACTCATGGCGTCATCATAACGGCCTTCCAACTCAAAATTTCAATTAGCATATTATAACGTCAGCATATTTTTGGAAAATTGATTGTATCTCTGTAAATGTTGATCGATTTTCTTCCAAATTTTGATATGTTCTAGCTCAGACAATTTTCTACAAATGTAATAACCACGATTTTTCATTTTGACAAAGGCATCATGGCGTATTTTTGCGATTTAAGGAGGCATGTCATTTTTTAACATTTTGCGTGTATTCTCTATGGGACATGACTTTTTTTCAAAACTGGATTCTACATTCCCGTCTTTCGCGACCAATATCTTCTTCGTTTTAGCTTCGTTTACGCTGAACTTCGAGTATGTTGTAGCTGAGACAATAAGCTATCTCAAATGAGCCCTTGATTATGTCTTTAATTTTAGTTCGACCAGCCCACCTATACTTGTTCTAAACAAGTATTACAATTCTAGTTATTATTATTATTTATTTTTCTTATTTCCAATCACTTTTTTGTTAGCAAGATAACTTGAAAATGGCTCAATCAAGTGCCTTGAAATTTGGCACACATATATATAGGCATATGGACAAAGCAAAATAAGGTTTTGAACCCTGACCTTGACTGATGACGTCATCTAGGCGCCATTTTGTAAAATTTTCTGAATATGTTCTCGTGATCATATCTTCATAACGAAAAGTTGTTTCTCATTCATATTTATCATGATCAAGGTCAATATCCGTCCGGTCAATTTCAGGTCAAAAAACGCGCGCGCATGCGTACGTGCGCGCGTCAGCGCGCTCGCAAAATTTTAAAATGTTCAAAATCGTCGCAAATTCATTTTGGATACGTTTTAGGCCATTTTAAGCATTTTACGAAAAAAACGCGCACACGCGCATGCGCGCGCGTTTTCGCGCGTACTGGCATTTTGCAACATAGAATCGCCGAATTTTCTCTGTTATCATATTTAGCCCATCTTTCCAAGCATTTTGATACCTTGTTCACCTTTTTCTGACTAGTAAAAACGCAATGAGCTTCCGTTCAAGAAACATGTCCGTGCGCGCGAGCTCTTGTAATACATAGCATATATGGGCAAAAACATGCCTATACAAAATTCATTGTAACTCTTCAGAATGGATGGGAACTCCCAAGTTTTTTTTCATATTTGGATAGATTATGAGTCGGAGATATGATTTCATGTCTCATTTGATCCTCAATTAACTCATGGCGTCATCATAATGGCCTCCGAACTCAAAATTTCAATTTGCATATTATGACGTCAGCATATTTTTGGAAAATTGATTGTATCTCTGTAAATATTGATCGATTTTCTTCCAAATTTTGATATGTTTTAGCTGAGACAATTCTCTACAAATGTAATAACCACGATTTTTCATTTTGACAAAGGCATCATGGCGTATTTTTGCGATTTAAGGAGGCATGTCATTTTTTAACATTTTGCGTGTATTCTCTATGGGACATGACTTTTTTTCAAAACTGGATTCTACATTCCCGTCTTTCGCGACCAATATTTTCTTCGTTTTAGCTTCGTTTACGCTGAACTTCGAGTATGTTGTAGCTGAGACAATAAGCTATCTCAAATGAGCCATTGATTATGTCTTTAATTTTAGTTCGACCAGCCCACCTATACTTGTTCTAAACAAGTATTACAATTCTAGTTATTATTATTCTTTATTTTTCTTATTTCCAATCACTTTTTTGTTACCACGATAACTTGAAAATGGCTCAATCAAGTGCCTTGAAATTTGGCACACATATATATAGGCATATGGACAAAGCAAAATAAGGTTTTGAACCCTGACCTTGACTGATGACGTCATCTAGGCGCCATTTTGTAAAATTTTCTGAATATCTTCTCATGATCATATCTTCATAACGAAAAGTTGTTTCTCATTCATATTTATCATGATCAAGGTCAATATCCGTCCGGTCAATTTCAGGTCAAAAAACGCGCGCGCATGCGTACGTGCGCGCGTCAGCGCGCGCGCAAAATTTTAAAATGTTCAAAATCGTCGCAAATTCATTTTGGATACGTTTTAGGCCATTTTAAGCATTTTACGAAAAAAACGCGCACACGCGCATGCGCGCGCGTTTTCGCGCGTACTGGCATTTTGCAACATAGAATCGCCGAATTTTTTCTGTTATCATATTTAGCCCATCTTTCAAGCATTTTGATACCTTGTTCACCTTTTTCTGACTAGTAAAAACGCAATGAGCTTCCGTTCAAGAAACATGCCCGTGCGCGCGAGCTCTTGTAATACATAGCATATATGGGCAAAAACATGCCTATACAAAATTTATTGTAACTCTTCAGAATGGATGGGAACTCCCAAGTTTTTTTTCATATTTGGATAGATTATGAGTCGGAGATATGATTTCATGTCTCATTTGACCCTCAATTAACTCATGGCGTCATCATAATGGCCTCCGAACTCAAAATTTCAATTTGCATATTAGACGTCAGCATATTTTTGGAAAATTGATTGTATCTCTGTAAATGTTGATCGATTTTCTTCCAAATTTTGATATGTTCTAGCTGAGACAATTCTCTACTAATGTGATAATCACGATTTTTCATTTTGACAAAGGCATCATGGTGTATTTTTGCGATTAAGGAGGCATGTCATTTTTTAACATTTTGCTTGTATTCTCTATGGGACATGACTTTTTTTCAAAACTGGATTCTACATTCCCGTCTTTCGCGACCAATATCTTCTTCGTTTTAGCTTCGTTTACGCTGAACTTCGAGTATGTTGTAGCTGAGACAATAGCTATCTCAAATGCGCCCTTGATTATGTCTTTTAATTTTAGTTCGACCAGCCCACCTATACTTGTTCTAAACAAGTATTACAATTCTAGTTATTATTATTATTCTTTATTTTTCTTATTTCCAATCACTTTTTTGTGAGCAAGATAACTTGAAAATGGCTCAATCAAGTGCCTTGAAATTTGGCACAAATATATATAGGCATATGGACAAAGCAAAATAAGGTTTTGAACCCTGACCTTGACTGATGACGTCATCTAGGCGCCATTTTGTAAAATTTTCTGAATATCTTCTCATGATCATATCTTCATAACGAAAAGTTGTTTCTCATTCATATTATCATGATCAAGGTCAATATCCGTCCGGTCAATTTCAGGTCAAAAAACGCGCGCGCATGCGTACGTGCGCGCGTCAGCGCGCGCGCAAAATTTTAAAATGTTCAAAATCGTCGCAAATTCATTTTGGATACGTTTTAGGCCATTTAAGCATTTTATGAAAAAACGCGCACACGCGCATGCGCGCGCGTTTTCGCGCGTACTGGCATTTTGCAACATAGAATCGCCGAATTTTCTCTGTTATCATATTTAGCCCATCTTTCCAAGCATTTTGATACCTTGTTCACCTTTTTCTGACTAGTAAAAACGCAATGAGCTTCCGTTCAAGAAACATGTCCGTGCGCGCGAGCTCTTGTAATACATAGCATATATGGGCAAAAAACATGCCTATACAAAATTCATTGTAACTCTTCAGAATGGATGGGAACTCCCAAGTTTTTTTTCATATTTGGATAGATTATGAGTCGGAGATATGATTTCATGTCTCATTTGACCCTCAATTAACTCATGGCGTCATCATAATGGCCTCCGAACTCAAAATTTCAATTTGCATATTATGACGTCAGCATATTTTTGGAAAATTTATTGTATCTCTGTAAATATTGATCGATTTTCTTCCAAATTTTGATATGTTCTATCTGAGACAATTCTCTACAAATGTCATGATCACGATTTTTCATTTGACAAAGGCATCATGGCGTATTTTTGCGATTTAAGGAGGTATGTCATTTTTTCACATTTTGCGTGTATACTCTATGGGACATGACTTTTTTTCAAAACTGGATTCTACATTCCCGTCTTTCGCGACCAATATCTTCTTCGTTTTAGCTTCGTTTACGCTGAACTTCGAGTATGTTGTAGCTGAGACAATAAGCTATCTCAAATGAGCCCTTGATTATGTCTTTAATTTTAGTTCGACCAGCCCACCTATACTTGTTCTAAACAAGTATTACAATTCTAGTTATTATTATAATTTTTTTTTTTTGGGGGGGGGGGGGGGGGGGGTGCCTGAATTGTAATTTGTGGGCCAAGAAGATTGTTGATATGAAATATTTCATTGCAATGATGTTGTATTAAATTGAGTTTTGTAGTTGTTTAGGGTATTCTTGCTATGGTGATAGGGGGGGGGGGGGGGGGGTTAGTTCATGCTTATTATTCAAAACTTGTTTATTCAATACAAATTTTGAAAATAAAATAAATCTACTATAATAAATCTGTCATGTATGCTTTTTGTGATTAGGTTTTTTTGTTTTGATTATCTTTTATGAATAATACAGGTAGCTGAAAATGTAGCAGTCTTCTCGGCCATGTTAAAAAACAACCTTATTACATCAGTTAATAACCAACTTTCCATTTACAATGTTTCACTTTCAATTTACAGATTATGCACGTGTGGAGGTGTGCTCGGTGAGCTCCCAGGCCATCCTTGCTTTCGGCATGAAACGTCTCGGCAAACCTGATGAAATGACGCCTGGCAGAGCAACAGTAACCCATAACCAGAGACGAGGAGGGCGCCATGAAAGGTGAAAACTTCAATGAACAGAAGGAGAAGATCAGGGACCACATCAATGCATTCTGCTGCTGTTCGTCTAACTACGGCAGGAACAATAACCCAAACATGCGATACCTGCCAGGCTCCCTTACATTTCCAGAAAATTTGCAGGCCAGAAGCGAGGAATTTTCTTGGAGAGGTGCATAATTAACCAAACGGGACTGAGACTACTCGCCAACAATTACGAGGCCGAGATCATGTAGGCTGAGAGACGTGTTTAACAAGCCAGACCGGTATAAAGTGGACACGAGACCGGTAAAAAGTGGACCCGAGACCGGCAAAAAGTGAATATTTCTGAATTTGGGGGTGGGGTACGTACGCCCCCCCCCCCCTGTTAAAGGCCTGTAGCCAGGAATTTTCATGGGGAGTTGCGTAATATACCAACACAGGACCAAGACCACTCGCCAACAGTTTCCGAGGCTGAGAGTTTATAGGCTGAGAGTCATGTAAGCCAGTTAAGATTGTCCAGACTATATAAAGTGGACTCGAGACTGGTAAAAAAGTGACTCGAGACCAGCAAAAAGTGGATCTTTCTGAATTTGGGGGTGGGGTACGTACGCGCCACCCTCCCCCCCCCCCCCCCCCCCCCCCCCCCCCCCCCCCCCCCCCCCCCCCCCCCCCCCCCCCCCCCCCCCCCCCCCCCCCCCCCCCCCCCCCCCACCCCCCCCACCCCCCCCCCCCCCCACCCCCACCCACTGGCACGTAGGCCTACTGTTAATAAAAACTTAATTTACAAGATTGTATGGAAACTTAAATACATACAAGTGTTTGTATGTCTTGATTAATTCACCTTTATGAGATGAGATGATGAGTAAAGCAAATTTGCAAGATTTTCAAATTTCACACGATAATAGTCTTAACTGCTTGTTTATTTTGTCAATATTAGAAATGTGCTGAGTGGTTGTTTTCATACATAGTGCTCTTCAGTTAAAGGGGTAGTACAGTTTTGGTAAGGCTAAACTTTAGTAACCAAACCTGGACAGTAACATTATAAATTAATAGTTATTACTCCACCATGCTCGAAAGGTATACAAAATTACAAAAGACTAAGTAAAAAGCCTGTTATCATTCAAAAAGAGCCATTTAAACACAAGAGGGCGCTTTCTAAAAAGGCATTAGTTTTAACCATTTTTCATACAAAATAATGCTTGTGATGTTCTATTGAAATAATGATTAAGTAGATAGATCATCAATAACTATTTAAAAAACGCTTTTGAAATTTTTTGAAAAAGTATAAGCATTTTTTTAATTTTTTGAAAAAGTCATCTCATTATTTGGGCCCCAAATAATTATAAGATCAAATATATTTATTGATATTTCAGCCGTTTCTGGACCGATTTTTACCAAATAAAGTTTATTCTGCCATTAAAAGTGCATGTTCTCTCAAATTCGACACTCAGTTTTTCATTATCTCACAACAAATTGTGATGTGCAGCGCCCTCTCTACCAAAACTAAACTACCCCTTTAAATAGTGAGAACATTATCCTGATTGAAGTTGCCCATGCACTTACCTTTTGTAAAATGTGTTACATTTTGATTGAAAAAAGCGTGGAGCAAAAATGTCTTGAATGATAAGATGTGAGAAGTATGTTCAACAAAAGGCGCTAAATCCAAAAAATAAAAAATAAAAAATACTAAAGCAGGATTTCTTTAAACATCATTTTAATTATGTTTGGGGGTATATCTTTGAACTGTGTAAAAATCTTGCAGTTTTGTTGAAGCAAAAGTGGTCTATCAGAAAAACTTGATTTACTCGAAAACACCAAAAGTGGATTTAGCGCCTTTTGGAATTAAACTCTTCTATACACATCTTCTTGATATACTTGTTTAATAATGGTTAGTGTTAGCAGGGAGTTGATATTGAAATAATAAGCCATCAATTCATATTCATTACACTATTATACAAGTGTTATTTATAGTTGGTATATATTATATACAACATAAAGACACGATAACAATGTTTTCAATATGAATAATTGCAAAAAGAAAGAAACAAATGTTACATTTTACATCTCACTTACCATTGTTTATGATCGATCATACATAGGCCGATAGCAATGGGAAAGCGTGGGGATCGATTATGGAGCCAGCATTGGCAGTCCAGATGGGACCCACATGGGCCCCATCGGTTCACTATTATCTAACACCTCTTCTTGATATGCGTGATTTATAATGGTTAGTGTTTGCAGGGAGTTGATTCCGAAATAATTAGCCTTGAATTCATAACACTTTACAGAGTGGCCGCTCAAAAAAACAGAACGAGGCACTTCCCAAAACAAAGTCCAAAGACTCACTAAAAATAAGACATTCGTCATTGTGAGTCATTTGACTCAGTAAAAGATGTGAGTCAGAAGACTCTCCGCAAGTGAGTCAGATGACTCAAAATTAATGCAAAATGTGTCACATATCGAGCTGTGCTTCTGACTCATCATAAGCATAAAATGAGTCAAAACTTGAAGCTGACTCGTTTATAACACAATACCGTGTCACATAATTATGATGTCAAGTGAGTCATCTGTTGTGTGACTCATTTGTTTGAATTAAGGTGAGTCATTTGTGACTCATGAGGTCTAAAAGTGAGTCAAATTGGCAATGACTCACAAAATATTGCGTTTAATGAGTCAAAGTACTCGGCATTATTTTGTGTGTATGACACCCTTACAATGAGTTAAAAACTACGGGTATTGTTACTTGTATGGGCACACCACGTCCCACGTCGGTACGCCACTCGGTGTGTGCAGAAGAATGTGACACCCTTGGGTTTATTGCACTAGTAGTAAAGAATAATCCCTACATCATGCCCAACCTAGTATGTGACCACGATTTCACAGCGATGTCGTAGGCGTTGTACGAAATCCCCATTTCTCTAAACTGTGCACAAACCCATTTCATACCAGCCCTGAATTTCCCTGGACACATTGGTATAAATACCATACGGCATTTAATTTATTTTCGAATTAGAAACTAAGTTGGGCATTCCACCATCAATACTAGTATAGCAAATAAATGTTAAGCATAATATTCCCAAGATATGCCCAATATTAAATTTGGTTGGATCTAAACAAATTTTGCGATTTTGCTGATTGTAATCTTAGAGTCACGGATGTAAACAGGAAGTAAGACCAGCATAATTGCAAAGAGTCATAGTCTGCAAACATCTAAGAATCATGCTCGATCGAAATCTTTCATGGGTTCAGCAAAAGACTTTTGTAAGAAAATGTGGCTTTAAGACATGTCATCTGATTGAACATGAGAGGCAGTACGTTGATAAAACGACTTCTCTCTTACTGGATACCACTTTTTTGGATGGATTGACATTTTACCCAGTTGATGCCTTCAAGTATTACAATAATCAGAACGCCGCATCGAAAAATGGGCTTTAGCCTAATAAACAATTATCCACGTTTACCTCTGAGATTTGTATTGAGCGATTACACTATCATATTTACCGCACGACATTAACAGGTAGTTCAGTTTTGATACAGCGGGCGCTTCAAGAAATATTTGTCATAAGGAAATGAAAAAATGAGTGTCAAACTTAGAAGAGCAAACAGTTTTAACAGAATAAAGTTTATTTGATCCAAATCGGTTCAGAAACAGCTAATATATCAATACATATATCCGATCGGAAAAAGCCTGGAGCCCCAGGTCTATTCGATGATTAACGAAAAACCAATGAAGAGCTTGATTCCAAAATGCGCTGTCAAGGGAGAGTGGTATTTTGATGCTATTTCCGAAGTAATTTAAATGTGTTTATGTTCTCGCCTAAAGTGGGCGTACGACCTAGAAAGTAACTGGTAGTCGAAGTATTTTAGCGCGAGTTTTGAACTCATTTATATTGATAGGCAAATGAACAACGCCCCGTACTGTAGATGTCACGTAGTGTTCATGGGTTGATTCGCAATGTAGCGGTCGGTTTAGTGATCACTTTACGTTGAATTTTGTTAGTGAGCAGACGTTGTTTTTTAGAGCTTCATCTTTAGTTCTAATTATTTTTCAACTCTTTGCCAAGCCAGAATGGATGTTTGTATAAGTAAGGGTGTTCTACCAACAGTGTTACACTAGTATTGTCGACATGACTGAAGCTGTTTTGTAAAGGCAGAACCACCCATCAGCCAACCTGTACTTTTGTAACCAACATAGTCGTATGTTTGCTTCGACGATATGGTTCGCGTGTGACGGGATTTGTTTCAATTACGCTTGGAGGGAGGTTGATCACGGTTTCATACACATATTGGCATATTATATAAATTGAACTTTGACTATAGCTGCAACCGTCCCGAGTTGTGTGATAACGATTTATATTATTGCCAGATCATAGCGGCAATTTCGTAGGTCTTTCTGGCCCCGTAAAACAGTATTTCGTCACCCCTACGCGCTACAAGATGCCAAAGGCCAGACAGAAGACGAGCTCGAGGAGAGGTGCGCCGGCTAGCGCCACGACGTCATCTCGGTCAGCCTCTCGACGTCCTACTCGACCACGCCGACAGAATGTCGATACGTCAGAGTTGCCCGCTGGACTGGATCCTGGACCAACGGCCAAAGATACACAGCCAGTCATTCCCGGTGAGTTGTCATGGCCTATCATACCTTCCAGTATCAATATTGAGCATGATATGGTGGTACCTCCCCCTTCCTTCCCATTATTGTCGGCGGACACGACCCCGTCTGCAGCTGCCCATGTAGATACCGCGCTTTGCGGCGTAGGAGGCGAGGCGGGTGGCCGTTACACACCAGCAATGAGCTGCGTGTGCGATGAGTTAGGGGCAGATGTAGCGGGGAATACTAAGGAGAAAATTTGGCGGGGTGAATATGTTGAACTGGGGATACTGGTCAGGAAAGATGCTGGGCGGGGTGATGATTCCCCCACATTCAGCTTGGCTCCAACCGGGGGATCTTTGCTGCTGCGACCGCAGAATAAAATTCCGCAGATTGAAGAGATCGAGAAATGGACTTCGGCGTTCATGATTTATGCATCCATCTTGTTGGAGCGTCACCCGACGCGCGCTAGGGAGCTGCTAAAATACATGGATATCATCAGGTCCATAACTCGGTTTGGGGGGTTTAATTGGAGGTCGTACGACGTTCAATTTCGCCTGCGGCAAGCGCGGCAACCACATCGGTCATGGGCCGTTATTGATACGGAGTTGTGGTTGACAGTCGCCGCCGTCAGTCCCACTGCAGCCACTTCGCTAGATTATATGCAGCCCTTTCGGGCTAATTACGAGCGGCCAGCGGCACGCGGAGCTAGGGGCCCAGCAGGGCCGAGGTACCCGGGTACACATGCCAATAGCTACCGCGGCGATAAGACAGCGCTGCACTGCTTCGCCTTTAACGGAGGTGGGTGTACCCGCTTCAGCTGCCAGTACCCCCACAAGTGCGCGCGATGTGGAGCCATTTCACACGGTGCCAGTACATGCAAGTTGGATGCCGGTAAGCGCGCCGGCGGAAATGGTACAAATTAATAGGGAGTTGGCTCCAACCCCTATAAAGCTAGAAAAGATAGTCCATCCGGCGGATTTTGAGCTCCTCGGTATTTGTATTGGAGATAAATATTATTATTAGTATTCACATGTGCTTAGTTGCAATCGTAGCTTCAAGAAGCGCTCACATGCGAAAAGTTGACACTTCGCCAGTTGCAGTCCCGCCTAGGGTTGTTTTTGAATTTTATTTTATTGTAGTATTTAAATTTTGTTGGGTCTTATCTAGGGAATTTAATATTTTATTTAGTATTCACATGTGCTTATGTATGTAATGATACACACCGTCAGTAACCCAGTTAACCATCAAATACTACCCTCCCCCCCCCCCCCCCCCCCCACCCCACCCATCATTATTTGGATCAGACGCTTGCCTGGGTTTCGTTTTTTGTTTATGTGTCGTTGCAGGTAATATCGCTCGGTCTGGGTTGAGGGCTCGAGGGATTCGCGTGTCTGCTCGGGGGATTATGTCCGGCGGCTCGGACTTGGACACTTAGCAAACACGTGAGACGATTACTGTCTCACAACGAACTCATTATTATATTTCGTTATATTTCGTGAGAGTCGCATGGTTTATACCAGTACAATCCATAATATTTGGCCCGCTTCAGACGCCAATTTGGCTTGAGTTATTCGATAGGTAGCCATTATAAACTGGTCATTAATTTCCTGATGTGCAGGTGGCAACGGACTATCAGGTAGTAACACTTTTGTTTTGTGGCGGCGGAATGGCGGTCTCGCCTTTCCGTTTGGCGAAATTGGCATTTTTTGCCACAACACAAATTATGTTTTTGTTAATTTTAAAATAATACACGCACGAAATTGTTATTTCGTTAGGCTTTTGTGCCACTTGAGAATAAGGGGTTTAATTGAAATTATGATTGATATATAATACGCATGCAATCCCGCTCCTCTCAAATGTTGTTCATTAATGTTCTGTTGGCTATACGCTCGTCTGCCAAGGTCATGTGTCCCGCCAGCGATTGACCTTGCACCCTAACCCCTTTTTTGCGACGTATACGCCTAGTCTGTTATAATTCATGTTCGTTGAATTATTTTGCAGTACATATGTTGCTGGTGGGAGCACATGTATTCACCTTTTATTTTCCCGCCTTTGGGTGGAGGATATGAGAGTTTAATAGCGGCCAGTGTCATGCTAGAAATATTTTAGTTTATAAATTTATGATGGCCCGGGCCCCCCGTTTTCTCAGGTGGTAGCTCTTAATAAACACTTGATAATTCATGTAAATAATTTAAGTGTTCTAAGTTAGAATCATACTTTATTTGACTTAATATGTTAAACGCTAATGAGTGCGTGATGTAATTGTACTTTTGTTTCAATTTATTGTTGAAATTTCGGACATGCTTTTCGAAATTAAAACCATGGAATACCGCAAATTTGGTTGTTTGTTGTAGTTTATCTGTGTCTGGATTAGAGTAATTCGTAGTTACTATGCTGACTCCGCTAAGAGTGTGGAAGACAAATTATTATTAATATACGATGTTAGCATTATGTATCTGAAGGTTCAGGGGGG
This sequence comes from Echinarachnius parma, assembly GCA_037951105.1. Taxonomy (NCBI): domain Eukaryota; kingdom Metazoa; phylum Echinodermata; class Echinoidea; order Clypeasteroida; family Echinarachniidae; genus Echinarachnius; species Echinarachnius parma. The sequence goes on from JBAMJV010006167.1 coordinate 35,599, forward strand.
TATTTTACTAATAGTCGCACTTACGAGTCGCACTTAGCGGCCAAATCACGAAGATCAACTTAGGCTAAGAGCGTCTTGCACGGGAAAGCTACGTGCGTTTCACAAAGTCGCTTTAGGCTAAGTGCGACTCATAATATTTAAATCTTCTAGTACGAGCCTGATTCATGAATATGCATGAGTAAATAATTAGCATAATGCTATAAACACGAAACAATTTCTCTTCGCCGATCTCGTGTCGTCTGCGTTCGCCTGTGCAACAAATTACTCGGTAAGTTCTCGTAATAAATGTATGTTTTCCTGAAGTAAATAATTTAATATCTCCTTCCAACTGTCTTATTTGTGCTGCTTTGAAGCGTTACTCCTCAAATTAGATTGCATGTTTTCTTAATGTGAAAGTTATAGGCAACTATAACGTCATTTCAAAAACGGTTTCACGTCCTAGTTCATTGTCTAGTCCCACATGTAGATATATATGTGTGTTGGCTACTTAGTACTTGCTTGACTTTGACAAATGACTAGCTATTACAATATCGTTTAGCCAAATTGAAACGTCCGACCTGTAGTGTATCGGACTATTGAAGTACACAATGTTGCATATAATGCAGGATTAATTCAGATGAATGTCTAGTACTAGTAGTACTTCGTATGTTGACTGAGTAGTGACTGAGCTAACTCTAGAGAACGCTAGCGCTAGCGCTCCGCGTCTGCTTTAGCGGAGCGCTAGCGTTCTCTAGAGCTCTGACTGAGCATGCTGAGTGACTGAGTGAGTGAGTCTGAGTCTGAGAGTGAGAGTGAGACTGAGTGAAGCATGAAGTGAGTACTGTCCGAGTCTGATCGCTGACCGAGTTATAAGTGTAGTGGAGCTCACAATCGCATGTACATTTTTTTCATTATTTTGCTGGTAAGTAATACTAAATGAAATCATAAATGGAGGGAGGAATTGGCCGACAAAAAATATGTTTGTGTTGTTGTTGGATAGTGCATCAGGCGGAAGAGGTTGATCTACACACATTGATTTCTTCTTCTTGCGTATGAGGCAGCGCAAGTTTTGTAGCCAGTGAACAGTGTCGGATCCAAGTTGTTTAAGTTTGGGTTTGGGTAGCTGGGTACGCCGGGTGGGCGAGGGGTTGGGCACTCTTCAGTCAATGATGTGGGAGGCAGTCTGCTCGGGTGCTCCACACGTGCAAGCCGGAGAAGGTCCGAGTCCCCAGCGGTGCATGTTGGCGTTAAATCTGCCGACCCCTGTGCAGAGCCTGTTGAGGGTAACCCAATCCTTTCGGGGTAGATCCGCGCCTGGTGGTAGTTTGGTGTTTGGGGTCACTGTGAATTATTGATTGTAACCTAGCTATGTGTGGTGGAGCTTGGAGTTTGTTAACAATAATGATATAAATTGATTTATAAATATAAAGTCTCAGACATGCTGACTTGTTGTACCACGTACCTCACATAAATGTGTAACCCCACATTTTAACCATATTGCTAAGAGTAAGAATAAGAGTTCTATAATTTGTTCTTTACTTTAGTATCACATAAGGGTTTACATTATTTTTTAAGTACATTTTTCACATTTCTGCTTCTAGTTCTGACCTCTGCATGTACCTAGCTGACAACATGACAGACAGCGAGCCATGTTCAAGCTGCTCCTCCAAGCTGGCTAAGGCTAGAAGGTAAATAATGATCACCGTGAAATTCCTACTAGCCAAGGGCTAGGTGTAGACTAGACATATTGTATTTGTGTTGAATTTGATTTTGAAATAGGCTTCTTTTTTATCTTTGGAAGGATTTACAAGAACATTGATTTGGTGTGCCTAAATTGACATATAATTGAACATTCATACATGGTCATAGTAAACTTTAACCTGTTCATAATTTACATTGCAGATGTGTCCTTAATTCAGTTTTGTACCTGGATGTCACTTGGTCGCCTTGGAAATAAAAATTCACTTGTTTTGACATGATTTAAGGTACAGGGGGACAGCACTGCTCAAGGAAGGAGCTCTATCATTCACTAATTATGTCTAAAGACAAGTTCAAAAGGAATGTGATTTTGGTGGAAAGAGAGAAATTAAGTTGCACTGACTCTGCATATATTTTGTGTGGACTCCTTCATAATTAAGATTTCAACTAGTTGTAACAACCTACTATTTCTTAATTTATTTGAGCACAACTAAAATACCATTATATCAACCTGTCAATTTTATACGTGAATTTACAATTTGTATTCTTTGTAGAAACGAGTGTGAAAGTGCCCTGGGAACGTTTTTTTCACCGGGGGTGCTGAGATATATATACGTAAGACGTGAGTGATTTTTGTTCACTTTTTTCATTGATAGCCGCGAAGCGTCGATTTTTTTTGGCTATTTTGAACCCCCTAAGTGATTCTTGTTCACATTTGTCATATTTTTTTGTTGTTGCTATTTTGAACCCCCGTAAGTGATTTTTTAAAACTTTGTTCAGTGATAGACGCGAAGCGGTTAATTTTTTTTGCTATTTTGAACTCCCGTAAGTGATTTTTGTTCACTTTTTTCACTGATAGCCGCGAAGCGGGGAATTTTTTGCTATTTTGAACCCCCGTATAAAAGTGATTTTTGTTGTCACTTTTTTCAGTGATAGCCACGAAGCCGGGATTTTTTTTTGCTATGTTGAACCCCCGTAAGTGATTTTGTAAACCTTTTTTATAGTGATAGCCGCGAAGCGGCGATTTCTTTTGTGCTATTTTGGACCCCCGTAAGTGATTTTTTTTCAATTTTTTTAGTGATAGCCGCGAAGCGGCGATTTTTGTTGTTGCTATTTTGAACCCCGTATAAGTGATTTGTTAAAACTTTTTTCAGTGATAGCGGCGAAGCGGCGATTTGTTTTGCTATTTTGAACCCCTGTAAGTGATTTTTGTTCACTTTTTTCAGTGATAGCCGCGAAGCGGCGATTTTTGTTGTTGTTATTTTGAACCCCCGTAAGTGATTTGTTAACAACTTTTTTCAGTGATAGCCGCGAAGCGGCGATTTGTTTTGCTATTTTGAACCCCGTAAGAGATTGTTTTTACTTTTTTCAATGATACATTTTCACTTGGCAGCCCAAGGGGGGGGGGGGGGGGGGATTTAAACCCCCTAACCCCCCCCCCCCCCCCCTCTCCCGTACATCCGCCACTGATTATGTCAAGGTGCATTTTCCCGTCTGGTGCTAATATGTTCGTCTGAGTGATTGAAGGACCTAAACAAAACAACGTACTTTGGCACTTATTCCATAGTAGATGACTTGTAAAATAGGTCTGCCGAAAAAAAATCCATGAAAATAAACACAGTAGTGATTTAAGACTAATTTTCTGATGCCAAAATCTCATTTAGCAGCCAGTTTACGCCCCACCCACATTTAGGGTCCAGAATCGGCAGCGTAATTGACATGTAATTGACAATTCATTGGCTTACGTAATGACGCGTCATCTACAGAATTTAGTTCATTAGTCCGTTCTTTAGATGACGTCACATTTTGTCGATTTAAAAGGGGCGTTCCCAGGACAATTTTATTTATTTACTAATTACCCCAAAATTGACTGATTTCATGAGAAATGACTGTCAAATTCCTTTTCTTCAGGACAAATTACATATAGAGAGCCGAAATGTGAAAATTATGCCATCTAGACGCTATAGGTCCTTTAAATAGTTTACAGAAGTTGTAGCAAGCTGACCTTCCTGCCCAATATCGTCTAACCATAATTTGCATATATCCAAATTATCCCAAAGTAAAAAAAAAAAAAAAAAAAAAAAAGCTTCATTTGTGGCTGTCGGCTGTGTGACAATTTCGTAAACGAAGCATAATGATATACATTATAACATACTCCAAAATCTGCAGGGGGTGCTGCGCACCCCCTGAAAAAATTTCTGGGGGTGCTGCAGCACCCCCAGCACCCCCGCTTCCCAGGGCCATGGTGAAAGGCATACTTTACACAGAAAGAGAAAGCAACTATGATTGACTATGTGAGGGACAACATGAACACACTCTTTGGCAGGACTGGATTGTGTGGGAAGAGGGTAAGTCTTTTGAATGTGTTTGTAATTAGTGTAGTAAGATAAGATGATCTTTCTAGGAAGCATCTACTACATCAAAGTGGATCCTATAGACAAGCCTAGAGCTAATGTCCTTTATAGCTGACACTGCTCATAGTCATAGTATTCTATTTTGTAAGGATCGCCATTGAATCCTTTCAGTAGATCTAGTACACTGATGCGGTCATATACTACTCGACCTGGGCAAGTTCGTTGTTATGTGGCCATTTGACCATACCATTCATTAAGCGCATAGGGAATGCATTTTGTATTGTAATGCGCTACACAAATTGAATTTATTATTTTAATTATCATTATCATGAATATATTTCCTGTCACTTTTAAAGTTTGTAAATATTTAAAACATTTAAATTACAACATCTTAAGGCTATGTTAGTAATGGATTAACATCATTTAACCCATGTACATAATGTCTTCTCTTTTATCTTGTAACACTAATTCTAGAATGAACTGTCATACAATAGTCAACCGAGCTGATAAAATATTTTGAATGATTTGATAGATTCTGTATTATTAAATTTACAAATGGTAACAATTCTAATTTTCCAAGATGGAGGAGCGCAAGCAACAGCGGAAGGAGGCATGCGGGAGAAAGATGAGTGGAGGGGGGCCTGAGGGACTGGACAGAGGTCAGGAAGAAATGGCAAGAGACGAAAACTTTGGCGTTGGCCTACAGGGCGAAGCAGAGACAGACGGGTAACATTTTAGTAATTTTTTCTTAGCTGTATTTTCTTTTAAATGATAATTTCTTTTTGTTATTTGTTTCGAAATAGTCTAATAAGCAGTTTTTGTATTAAAAAAAAAAAAGTCAAAATGATCCCCGGCTGGTAGACTTATGAATGAAATATCTTGAAATCAAGTTTTACAAAGTTCTATGAGAGCATTTGAAAGGGAATGATTCTCATTTGACATGTTTTTTTTCAATGAACTTTCAAATGGAATTAAAATTAACCAACTGTACCTTTAAGTAAAACAAAATAAACAACGTGAATTCCCCTATATGTTCTCTGAAGTAATGTAAGTTTGTGCAAGGAATAATACGTTTAAATGAAGTATTCTTTTTTAACAAACTCCAGACAGGTTTCAATTTAACACAAATATAGACAATATAATATAATTGTTGTGTCTTTCTGTTTCTTTTTACAGGACACCCATGCGAGTGAAAAGGAGACGATGGATTTGTTGGCAGCAGCGATCCAGTAAGCTGGTGTGGAGGCATGTCTCAGTGGAGGGGTGAGAGCCACCAATTTTGTTGTTCCTCCACACCAGCTTTCTGGGCACCAACCCATTCTGTAGAAAATGTCCAAAATCGGTTTTAAAAAACGGATGAAATATCCATGAACGTAACAATTTGTAATAAATGTGGGGCCCCACAATTATTCCATAATTTTGAAACCGTTAACATTTTTGTTTAAATGCTTCCTCTTTTCAAAAACTTTCAAAATAAGTTTTGTAATAGTTGTTGATTATCTCTCTCTGATATCAAACCATCACATGCACAATATTTTATCTAAAATGGTTGAAACCAATAAGTTTTTAGAGAGCACATTCTTGAGTTTTAACAGCTCTTTTTGAATGATAACAGGCTTTTTACTAAGTCGTCGTTTGTAATTTTGTATTCCTTTCGAGCATGGTGGAGTTCATAACTATTAGTTTGTAATGTAATGGTGCAGGTTTTGGTTACGAAAATTCAGTTTTACAAAACTGTACTCTCTTTACCAGAACTCAACTATCCCTTTAAACATTGGCCACAATTCTCATCAGTGGCACAACTATAGTCAGTTCTAAAATGATATAATTTACCAGTAACCAGTTAAAATATTTCACACCTGTTAGATTTCACTAGCCCATGCATGGTCATCATGGGCCACCAGATATGTTCTCAGTATTTCTTTTCATTATCCAATCTATCCATCTAGTTCTGCTCAAACATCCAGATGAGGGGCCGCTTGACATTCCAGTCATAGTATAACTAATCATCAGTGATATACTCTCCTGGGTGATCCCGGACGTAACATTACTAGTGACGGGTTTTTACTATGACTAGAATGTCAACTTACACTTTGTCTGGATGATTTTTTAACTATAATTAATACAAAAGGCTAGTCAATTTTACAAGTGTATAAATAACAGTTATTGTTAATTTCTGTCTTTTTAGCCTGGACTGGAGTTGTGCCATTCTTGAGAAATTTGGCCATTATGTTCCATTTTGAAATCTCAAATACTACCCCACTTATGTACATCAGCATATTGTTGTAATTTATGTACTAGCCCATTATTATACGCGTGGTTTACGGTTGCACCATGTGAGATGGGTGGATTGGTGAGTCCTGAAAAAGGACTATGGTAGTCTTAGAAATGACTGTTGGTAGTCGTAGAAAGGACTGTTGGTGTAGTCCTGAAGAGGACTGTTGGTATTTTTTCTAGGAGAGTCCTAAAAAGAACTGTTGGTTGTCCTAGAAAGGACTGTTGATAGTCCTAGAAAGGACTGTTGGTAGTCCTAGAAATGACTGTTGGGATAGTCCTGAAAAGGACTGTTGGAATTCTTTCTAGGAGAGTCCTAAAAAGGACAGTTGGTAGTCCTAGAAATGATTGTTGATAGTCATAGAAAGGACTGTTGGTATTGCGAGGAGAGAGTGGATGGTAGGAGGGGCTCGACGTTTCGAATATGTTGACTATCCGTCGTCAGGAGTGGGGATCTGTTTTGTTGTTGTTGTTTGGTTTGGTGGCAATCAGTCAGTATGACTATTGTTGCCAATTGCTTTTCAATTCATTCATTCTTCATATATAAAAAGAAATATATATATATATATATATATATATTATAACATTTTATAATTCATCAACAATTTATTTATATGGCACCGCTTAAAGTATCGCGATATTTCTTTCTTTTTTTTCCTCCTGCCTTAACTAATACTTTTTATATTCAACAATATAAACATTTTCCTTTTCTCAATAACCTAAGCCCACCTCTCACATCGGGACTCCCGCCACATAATGTGGAAGTGGGCCTCTTAATAGTATAATAATGAAACGACCAAACGAGAACAAATATCTTTATACATTTATATACAAAAATATTAACATTTTTCTTATCTCAATAACAGAGCCCACCTCTCACATCGGGACTCCCGCCACATATGTGGAAGTGGGCCTCTTATTATCATAATAATGTAACGATACAAAAGTAAAACAATTATATAAATTAAAGAAACACTTTTTAACGCTACTAATGAAATATCGCGATATACTTTGTTTTTCTTTTTTCTTCTTCTTCTTCATATTAATATACTTATTCCTTAACAAATTAATGCAAACATTTCGTGGGTTTATTTTGTGCATGTTAGTGCATAGACATAATACATGTTATAATAGTTTTTTTTTTTTTTATTTTTTTTTTTTCCACTTCACTTTCAAACTGAGATAATACAAAAAGTAAAAAAATTAAACAAAACACTTCTCCCTATTTCTGGTGCCTGCTCTCACATTGGGACTCCCGCCACTGATGTGTAGCTTAGCATCCACATAATACTCGACAATATTTTTGATATTAACTAAATTATACAGAAACATCTACAATCAAAGTACTACAATAATCGCGCGTACTCGTTTCGATGCTAGTATTCTCACATAGGGACTCCCGCCACAGATGTGAATTTTTGCATCAACAAAATGGTGATAAACTTTAATATACAAAACTCAATACTATATCATTAGATTACTTAAATTATAGTGACAAGTCAATCAAAACTTTACAATACTCACACCTTCTATTTATGATCCCTGCTCTCACATTGGGACTCCCGCCACTGATGTGTAGCTTGGTATCACAATATAATAGTAAATTAACACAAACATGACAGTTTAGACTACATTCACTCTTATATAAATGCAAAATAAACAAAACTCTCACTATTTCTGGTGCCTGCTCTCACATTGGGGCTCCCGCCACTGATGTGTAGCTTGGCATCAAAATATAATAGTAAATTAGCACAAACATGTTATAAACTACATTCATTCTTATATGAATACAAAAAACAAACAAAAACAAAAAAATATATATATAATATATATATATATAACAAAAACATCACTCACTATTTATGGTGCCTGCTCTCACATTGGGACTCCCGCCACTGATGTGTAGCTTGGCATCAAAATAATAGTACATTAGCTCAAACATGTTATACTACTTTCACTCCTATCTTCATCGAACTCAAATAATAATAAATTTGTCCTTATGTTTGTTCTATCATATACATAGTTTTACCTTTTTACAATATAGTGTCGTCTATATAGACGAATTAAAAGATCTTAAATCGACCTGTTCTACATACAAAACGAACCAGAGCTCTTTGAATGTGAACATTCGAGCTCCTTAACAAATTCATAATTTCGTCAGGTCCCATAATATTCGTCTCTATTATAAGCATTGCTCTTTCAATCATATATTGAGGGCATTTAACTAAATAGTGAAGTACCGTTTCTATTTCTAAGCATCTATCACATAAACCATTTTCCTGCAGGCCTAATCTAAATAAATCTAACTTCAGTCCTATGATACCAAAACGTAGTCGTCGAAATATCTTTTCTTCCTTCCAATGTAAGGAGGTATCCATTTTGAGTGGTAAGTACAATGATATCTGCTTTAATAAACAAGGTGAGTTTGCCCATCTCTGCTGCCAAATAATATTAGTTTTATTCTTTATTTCCTGTTTTGCTTCAGCAAGAGTCATCTTACTGTATATCTGGATTGGACCATTGTGTCCCGCCTTCGCACATTTATCTGCAGTTTCATTTCCTTGAATGCCACAATGTGCAGGGATCCATTCAAAAGAAACCTTAATATTATTATTCTTCAAATGAGTTAACAAAATCAAAATTTCTTTCACCATGTTATCATTTTTTACATTGCGAATGGCTAAAAGTCCACTCAAAGAATCACTAAAGATTACTACTCCAACATATAAATTATCAAATTGTTCTACCCATGTAAGGGCTAAAATAATTGCGGCTAATTCTGCTTTAAAAGATGACTTTGAGTAAGAGATCTTTTTACATTGTTTATAACAAAGGGCTGGCACCCAAAAGGCTGCCGCTGACGTATTCTGTCCTGGAATATGCGAACCATCTGTAAATATATGAAGTTCTGTGTGCCATTTATTTTGTATCAACTCCTGAGTACATTGCAACTTATAATGGGGATTGTCACTTTTATCTACATATTCTTTCAATTCCAAAGAAATATGTGGCTCTAACAATGTCCATGGTGGAATAGAAATAATACCAATATGTTCTATTGTTTCTGTATTTACATCTAAGGTTCTATATCCAAAAGGTTTATTACATTTCTTCAATTTTAAATACTCAAATTGCCAACAAGGCTGCACATGAGAGTGAAGAGGGTGCATTTTTATTCTACTCACTGAGTACTTAAAATTTTCTGTCAACATTTGTCTTCTCAAATCGAGAGGCATTTCTCCTGTCTCAGCTTGGAGTGCATCTAATGGAGTGAGGGGAAGGGCTCCCATGCATATCCTCAATGCCTGATATTGAATGGAGTTCAATCCCTTTTTAATACTCTCTGAGGCGCTATCGTAGGCCTCGCATCCGTAATCCAATAAAGATCGAATGTATGAACGATAAACCATTAATAAAGACTTAGAGGAGCTTCCCCATTTTGTTCCTGAGAGGCTTCTCAGGATATTCATTTTCCGTTTACACCTCTTTATTATGTTTTCTATATGGGCCTGCCACGTGAGCTTACTATCAAATGTGATACCTAGAAACTTATGGCTCACTTTAAATATCAGTTCTACCTCATTCACCCTTATGACAGGAAATTTGGGATTGGCACACTTTGTAAAGAGGACTGGTGAAGTTTTCAACAAAGAGAGGGAGAAGCCCCATTTCTTAAACCAAGTGTCGAGTTGGTTTAAGTACTCCTGAATTTTCTTTGCCATAAAATTTACATTTTTTCCTACAATCCAAATTACTATGTCGTCCGCATACAACAATATTCCTACATGTGAATTTACAGGTATATCAGACATCATTATATTAAATAAGAGGGGACTAAGAATACTTCCCTGTGGTAGCCCTCTGCTTACTTTTTTTGTGACTGAACATGTATTATTAATCCGAACCTGGAAAGTGCGGTCTATAAGATAATTATACAAAAATATTAACATATTACCTCGCACTCCCTTTTCCTTCATTTTAAAAAGCACTCCTTCAATATTCGACTTATCATATGCCTTTTCTAAATCTAAGAAGACAGTCATCACTTGACCTTTATTATTAATATTTTTTTGTATAATATTTTCCAAGAACACTACATTATCCATGGCACTTCTTCCTTGTCGAAACCCTGATTGAAACGGAGGGAGAATATTTTGTTTATCCACATACCACTGGAGTCTTTCCTTAACCATTCTTTCCATAATTTTAATAAAACATGGTAATAATGATATGGGTCTATAAGACTTGACATTGTGTGGATCTTTATCTACTTTAATAATAGGAATACAAATTGCATGTTTACAAGCTTTTGGTACAATTCCTAATTTCCAAATTATATTATACAATTTTAACAGAATATCCTTTCCTTTTAAAGGAAGATTACAGTACACTTCATAAGAAACCATGTCATGGCCGGGAGTGGACTTTTTATTCTTTTCTAAAGCTTTCTCTAACTCTTCCTTATTAAAAGGTTCATTTATAACCAAATCAAAGGCTCCATCATTCAAATTGTCTAGTTCAAAGACAAAGTCTTCCTTTTCTGTCTTTCCTATTTCATAATAAAATTCCGAGAGTGCATCAGCTTTTTCTTTATTATCTATCAAATCTTCCCCATTTACATTTAAAGTAGGGAACTTTTTATTTTTAACTTCTTGACGGTTCATTCGTTTAATACATTTCCAAATTATTGTTTCGCTCGTGTATCGATCTAATTTTAAACAAAACTCAAGCCAATAATTTTGTTCTACTAAACGAATAGTTTTCTGCGCTTCCGCTTTCTTAGTTTGAAAATCTAAAAGATTTTCGGATGATATACACCTCGAAAGTTTATTTTTTGCTTTATTTCTTTCTTTAATCTTTATGGAGCATTCGTTAGTCCACCAAGGTAGAGGATCATGTCTAGATTCCCTCTTCCGTGGGGATATTTCCTTCAATACTTTTATTATCACTCGCATAAAATGTTCATAACACGTTTGAACATTTTCATCAATTACTATTTCATCAAAAACATATTCACATTTTTTCTTAAATTTATCCCAATCAACATTTTTTAATACTAACCTATTAATATCCTCTTTATCTTCATTGGAGGGTTGCCTTTTGTCTACTCCTATAACATTAATAGCTAACTCTAACAAAAAATGGTCACTACCTAGAGAGTTCTTGGCAACATTCCAATGACTTTTACCTGCTAAGGACGAGGATACAATTGTAAGATCTAAATGGGACATTTTCCCAGAGTGTGTATCTAAACGTGTACCTGAGCCGTCATTTATAATTACTGCATTATACTTCATCAAGGCCATTTCAATAAGTCTACCATTAGAATCATTTTTGTCGCTGCCCCAAAGAGTATTGTGGGCATTAAAATCACCCACAATTATATAATCACGTTGTTTTACATAAGAAAAGATCGTATCCAAAATATGTTCATCTAGCTTCTTACATGGATTATAAAAATTAACTAATGTAACCCTTTCCCCCCCTACAAATAGGGATATTTTTTGCAATTCTATCTCTTCATCGCATACATATGCGTCATAATCCATTGAATTATGAATATATATAGCGCACCCTCCTCTAGATTTCTCCTTTCTATTCCTATATAAACACTGATAGTGAGGAATATTCAAAATTCCATTGCCATCGTACCATGTTTCTTGTATACAAATGGCTTGGTACGTTGTTTCAGTATTATGTAAAAAGTGTACTAATTCTTGGCCGTGCCCAAACATACCCTGGGCGTTCCATTGCAAAATATGGAGTGCGGCCAACATAATAATGTTGTTGTTGTTGTTTGGTTTGGTGGCAATCAGTCAGTATGACTATTGTTGCCAATTGCTTTTCAATTCATTCATTCTTCATATATAAAAATATATATATATATATATATATATATTATAACATTTTATAATTCATCAACAATTTATTTATATGGCACCGCTTAAAGTATAAATGCAAGCATGGGAATATATACCCCACGGGTAGCGCAGCGCGCTACGCCGTATGAGCGAGAACGCTCCTAATTGGTCAATAACGGACAAGGCCTATTGGTCGGTGCGCACGGGCGCTCGACCAATCAGCGGAGCGGTTGGCTGGCTCGCCTGCTCGGCGGGAACAATGGCGTGTTCAACCAATCAGCGGGCCGCTAGCTCGGGCTGGCCTATTTGGCGGAATCAATGGCGTGTCGGTGCCGGATGTTCGGGCAGATTCATGGGCCGCTGTCTCGGCTGGCCTATTAGGCGGAATCAATGGTTAAGTGGATGTTCCATTTTTGCTATTTTTGAAAACAGACCTTGGTGTGGTTAATTGACCGTGACAAGTCATGCATGAATGATTTCGTCTGGAATTTATGAGAATATTGAAGAGGGTTATTGTATCTTTAATTTGATATACAATATCATATACAATACGTGCGGTTTACGGGTACACCATGTGAGATAGGTGGATTGGTAAGTCCTGAAAAGGACTATGGTAGTCCTAGAAAGGACTGTTGGTGTAGTTCTGAAAAGAACTGTGGTATTCTTTCTAGGAGAGTTCTAAAAAGAACTGTTTGTAGTCCTAGAAAGGACTGTTGGTAGTCCTATAAAGGACTGTTGGGATAGTCCTGAAAAAGACTGTTGGTATTCTTTCTAGGAGAGTCCTAAAAAGGACAATTGGTAGTCCTAGAAAGGACTGTTGTTAGTCCTAGAAAGGACTGTTGGGATAGTCCTGAAAAGGACTGTTGGTATTCTTTCTAGGAGAGTCCTAAAAAGGACAATTGGTAGTCCTAGAAAGGACTGTTGATAGTCCTAGAAAGGACTGTGGTATTGCGAGGAGAGGGTGGATGGTAGGAGGGACTCGACGTTTCGAATAGGTTGACGACGGATAGTCAACCTATGACAATACATGATATGCAAACGAATGACCAGATTATGATTATTTCGAAATTAATGTCAACTTGTGTTCATTGAGAAAGAAATATATAATTATAATGTTAACAACAAATTATACGATTAACTGGTTCTAAAGTTAATTTTTTCTGGAACGTAAATCTAATAGAATTTTCTGCAAAATATAGTTAATAAGTTATAGTTTTTTATACCCTGAAATAGCATTATGATTGATCTACTATCTTTGAAGTTATTGTTGCAGAAAGTCCGATTATAATTTGTTTGGGGGGACATGCGGTATAGTCGTGTAGCTAAAGATAACTACCGATGCAAGACACGTACAGACGTATAGGTATAGTGCTAGTAGCATGGTGAGTAACAGGGCCCATTATATAGCTTCAGCCGAGACCCAGGGGCAGGGCTGTTTAGAACCCATTGGGGATTCCAATGTGGGTTCGGGGCGGATCCCCAGGAAGCGTTTAGATTTCTGATTTATACAGCGTAACTGATAAGTTTATAATGCAAATAGGTAAAATAGCATTTTGAATAGGTATGCATAAATACGTGTAGCAATCCGGAGGTCTCGGGTTCGAATCCGGCTGGAAATCCATTTTCTTTGCTCTTTTTCATGCATATTATATTTCTGGTCAGTTTTGATATATAATTATGCTTGAAGTAATTATACAAAGAAGCTGCATTACTTCAATGATCATTCGCATTTTATCCAGGATGATATCTATCCCTCGGGTTTATGTCAGGTTTATAATAGCTTCTGACCATTTGAGCAATGAAAGCTAAGAGGTTTCTGGGACGAACACCGAACAAAGGATTTTCTATAACTCAGTCGGTAAGATCGCCGGTCTAGTAATCCGGAGATCTCGGGTACGAATCCCGCTGGGGAATCCCAGTTTCTTTGCTCTTTTTTAATTATGCATATTTGGCGAAATGTTAGTGGAAAAAAGCGAGACGTCCTGAATAAGTGTTACATGCCCGGGGACTGGGTCAGATTGCATTGATTGGGGACCAGAGGACGCAGCCCTCGGAACACTTAGACTTTCAGCAGTTAAGTGGGTTAAAGAAGGGTATTGTATCAACTTTTCCATAATAAATGGGGGAGGCAATTTCCCTTCATTTTACTGTTATTTCATTTATTTGAACTCTTTTTTATGATAATACAGGTCAACCCCACCTCCAGTATTTATTTATTTTTTTGGGGGGAGGGGGGGGGGGGGGGGGGGCTTGCAAGTACCACTTCAAAAAATAAGGAGGATATAGAGTTGACGTCATTAAATTGTTTACGGGATTCGTCTCAATTTTCATTGGTGGAAAACCATAACATTTCAAAAGTCGTAAAAGGCTCTTTTCGATTTTTTGAATTAACGAAAACTGAACAATTATTTTCCTCCAAGAGGTATAAACTTCATTAACGGCTTTATTAACTAATTAACAAAGCGCCCTTCGCCTTTTGAATTTACATGCACTTACAGAAATACATGGCATTGATACCAGATAACAACTACAATCCTATATCGTTTAAATTATGGTAATAAAATCAGGCGCCGCGAGATATATACCCGTACACGTGATTAGGTAACCAGGTGATTATGGCTAAATAAGGAGCCCACTGGAGTAAAATACAAGATACAACTCTTGACAACTGGTATGGACAGCGTTACCCCTCTCCTAGCAAAGCCGCCGTCAGTAGCAGGGCTCCTACTGACTTGACCTGAGCAATGCTAGATAATGGCATGTAACCGGTATATGTTTTAAGTTGAGTGGTTACAACAATATCCAAATACACTCTACCCATACCAGTGACGTACATGTGGCAAACCAATCACATTGTAATGTTTACGCATAACCATGGAAAAATAGAATGTAATCGAACAAATGTGATTTGTATACAAATATAATGTCGCATATACGTTACTGATATTACATGAAAAGTTGAATTACTATATATCTAAAATTGTATTTGTTTTATATAGAAATACAATTGCAACCCATTTTGTATTTGGCTTAATCAACGTAATATTGCCGATTGTTTACATAGGCACTGTGATCAAAATAAATGCCACGATCTTTGACAACTTTGACTTTACACATTATATTTACCACTTCCAATGTCGCCGGGACTCGATCACAAGCTACCTCCGGCTTGCTAGCCAGCTCTCTTTCAAAAGAGGTCTCGAACCTAACAGCCCAACTCTCTACCCAAAGGGTCTAGTATTGAGTTAAATCTGCGAATCTCAACATTATCCGTTCATTCAATGTTCAACGTGTGAGAGTTTGAAATCCTGAGTAGACTGTGTAACAGTTCTGTTATTAAGCAAATGTTGAAATATAATAATACAAATCACCCAGTCCACCGAAGCCCAATTAGCCCCAAAACATAACGTACTTACAATTACATCAGTAGTTATGTCAAAGTGTCCCGTACTTCAATGGTATTCACCACGGTACTATTCATTCATTGAACAAGTCAAAAGAACAAAACGTTGTCCATTATCATCACTTTTCAAAGTGTTTATAAACATCAAAATGTATCACCAGAAACGGCGCAAACAACTTCGAGAGTTACGGAAATCAAAACGTCTCAATGCAATCAGTGTGGATCATCATTTCAGTTCCCTTCTAAGTGAGTAAAGCAAACAATATACACCCTCAAGATCATAAGCTGCATGACGTAGCGTATGATCCAAGTATCCGGTACCTAGATGTTATTTATGATATTCATTCACAAAATAGTCCAGATGACAACACCTTGTACATTACTGTCTCTTTCCAACTGTCTAGGAACAGTGAGAATTACACATCAAGCAAGACGGAACCAACCTCGAGGGTAATGCAAAGGTATAAATGCGATAATTCTGCGTCTCTCTATATCTGTTCAAGTAGCTAGATATGTCCACGCCCACTAACTTTACCAGTGAACTGTAACACAATCCTGCACACAGCGCATCCAAATGTCATGTGTTAAACAAACTTGACAATATAATATAGTTCCCCGCGCTTGTCGGGGCGCCAACAGATCACGCCCTGCACATCAACGCAGCATTGGTCGATACGTATTAACCCGTTGCGGACTGGTTCCTCGATATCTCGGACTGGAATCTAAGGAGTAAGGACAACGTGTATTATTTCACGGCCAAATTTACGTCTATAAGTTCCTTACCGACATAAATATTTGCTACATGCATAGACGACCCAAAGAATCAGCCAATCAAATCAGCGGTAGATGACGTATTTATGCAAATTTGTCTCAAGAGGGAAGAATATATGTAAACAAATATTGTTCTTTCGCCAACTGAAACGCGTTAATCCATGCTTGAGGCAATGCGAAATATAGCGTGTAATTTATCTTCTTCTAGATCACGTTATTTACAAGAAAAAAGTTAAAGGGAATCAAAACCCTCAATATTCAGCTCACGAGTAAATAGGTCTTGAGTTATGTATATTCGACCAAATGAAACCAATGTAGAACCAACATGTAGTTCCATACTGTCGGGAGTACAGCAGGCCCTGCGGAGGGGGGAAGGGGGGGGGGACGAACGATCCCTGAGCACGTCGTGATTTATTGTTGTAAGTTCGTTTTCTTGCATAGGGGGAAGTTTATTTATATGTCTGTTTGATAATAGTTTGTTCGAGGGTACGTGTGGTTATTTGTTTGTTTGCTTGTTTGTTTTTGTTCAGGAGGAGGTTACTTTGTTTTATGTTTAAATTCTCTAACACAAAGTTACCCAGCTAGCCACCTGACGTCGTGCCATCGTTGGGCCGATGTCATTTTCGTTGTAAGGGGACGTTGGGCCAACATGCGACATGCGACGTCACCGAGACGTTAAAATGTCCGCCAGCCCAACATCAGCTCGGCGTCTTTTTTTAATGCTGGCCCAACGTCATTTAGCGATTTCGGCCCAACATCAATTATTGACAATGGCCCAATGTCAGTTTTAACGTAGGCCCAACATCGATTCCTGACGTTGAGAGAACATCAAGTTTTGACGTCGGCCCGACGTTAAAATGTCCGCCAGCCTAACATTGTCCCAACATCATTTTGTGATGTCGGGCAAACGTAAATTTCCGACAATGGCCCAACACCGAATCCTGACATAGGACAGATATCAAATTCTGATGTGGGCTCGACGTTAAAATGTCCGCCAGCCCAACATCGTCACTACGTCATTTTGTGATATTGGCATAACGTCAATTTCCAACAATGGCCCAACATCAACTCATGACATTGGACCAACATAACATTATGATGTCGGCTCGAGGTTAAAATGTCCGCTAGCCCAACATTGTCACGACATCATTCTGTGATGTTGGTCCAACGTCAATTTCCGCCAATAGCCCAATATCAAATCCTGACGTTGGGCCAACATCAAATTCTGACGTTGGCCCGACATTAAAATGTCCGCCAGCCCGACATTAGCCCAACGTTATTTGTTATTGTTGGCCGAACATCAAATCTTGACGTTGGCCCAACATCAAATCTTGACGTTCGCCCGACGTTTGAATGTCCGCTAACCCAACATTGGCCCAACGTCATTTTCTGATGCTGGACCAACATCAAAATTTGACAATGGCCCAATGTCAAATGGCCAACGTAGGACCAACATCAAAAACGTAAAAAGAAATTAGAAAACATGCATAGATTCCACGTCCGATCCATGCAATTTGTTTAACCTTTACACACATTCATTCATAAATCATAATTCTATAAATATCCTATTCCTATACCTATTGCCTACTCCTAAACCTATCATCCTATCGTCCTACAAACATAGGTCGCAATCGGTATATTATATATACACCTCTTCTTAGCATGTATGTTTTGTAATAGTTAGTATTTGTAGAGCGTTGAATTTGAAATAATCCACCTTCAAATCATATTCATAACACTATTTAAGGTGTTATTTATATTCTTATATATCCTTCTAAATTATATACAGCAGCAAGGACATGACAAAAGTATATATTTTAATTATAAATAATTCCAAAAATCGAAAATTTTCATTTCACTTACGATCGCTTATAATCGATCATGAATTTCCCGATAGCAATACTTCTTTTTGTTTTACTTTTGAATTACTAATGTTTGTAATCGATTAAACGAAATTCAATTCAGTATAGATTCTCAAAGCAAGTTAACAAAAATATAAGTACCCAGCTAGCTAACTGACGTCGGACCGATGTCGGCAGGTCTTCGGCAAGATCGCGGTCGGCAAACAGACGTCGCGCCAACATTACGCCAACGTCGAATTTAAGTTGGAGGTTTTGGAAATGAAATAAGTCGGAAAATGGTTGTAGTTGAATATCGTGCCGATGTCATTAAGTTGACGAAAAAAATACGTCTCAAATAAAACGTCGCGCTTAAATCGCACCAATGCCGAAACTGGTACCAATTTAAGAGCTTGATAGAGGGTTGTAATATTAATGTTGGGCCGATGTCAATAAACCAACATGAATATGACATCTCAAATATGACGTTGGGCCAATGTTGTACCGATGTCGGAATATATCATTTTAAGAGGTCGGTAAATGGTTGAATGTGGAATTGATGTCGGACGGATGTTATTAATTGGACATCAATATGACATCACAAATATGACGTCAAGCCGATATCGCGCCGATGTCAGAATTGGCAGCAATGACACGAGTCGGCAAATAGTCATGAAATCGATGTTCAGCCGATGTCAATATTCTGTCATGAATATGTCATCTCCAATATGACGTCGGGATAATTTCGCGCCGATGTTGGAACTGGTAGCAATTAAAGAGGTCGGTAAATGGTTGTAACATTGATGTCGGACCAATGAGTTTTATTGGACATCCATATGACATCTCAATTATGACGCCAAAGCGATATCCTGCCGATGTCATAAATGGCACCAATGAAACTAATCATTAAATAGTCATTAAATGGATGTTGTGCCGTTGTCAATAATTCGACATGAATATGACATCTCAAATATAAAATCGGCCTTCTATCGCCCCGATGTTGGAACTGGAAGTAATTTAAGAGGTCGGTAAAATGCTGTGAAATTGATGTCGGGTCACAGTTATTAATTAGACATAAATATGACATCCAAAATATGACTTTGGGCCTATACCGCACAGATGTCGGAACTTTACGAAATTTTAAAGGTGGGTAAAAGGTTGTGAAATAGATGTCGGTCGGATGTCATTACTCCTACATAAATATGACATCTCTACTATGACGTCAGTCCGATATTGTGATGATGTTGTATCTGGTAGCAATTTAAGAGGTCGGTACATGGTTGTGAAATTGATGTCTGGCCAATGTTATTAATTGGACATCAATATGACATCTCTATATGATGACGCCAAAGCGATATCCTGCCGATGTCAGAACTGACAGCAATTAAACAAGTCGGCAAATGGTCATTAAACTGATGTTGTGCCGATGTCATTAATCCGACATGAATAAGAGATCTCAAATATGACGTTGGGTCAATGTTGTACCGATGTCGGAACTGGCGACCATTTGCCGGCTTGTTTCATTGCTGCCAGTTCTGACATCGGCAGGATATCGCTATGGCGTCATCATTGAGATGTCATATTCATGTCTAATCATTGACTTCGGCACAACATCAATTAAATGACCATTTGCCGAGTTGTTTCATTGCTGCAAGTTCTTACATCAGCCTGACATATTTATCACATTCATGTCTAATTAATAACATCGGACCGATATCAATTTTACTACCATTTACCGACCTCCTTAATTGCTATCTTTTCCGACATCGGCGCGATATTAGCCCGACGTCATATTGGAGATGGCATATTCATGTCCGACTATTGACATCGGCGCAACATCACTTTTATGATCATTTGCCGACTTGTTTCATTGCTGTCAGTTCTGACATCGGCAGGATATCGCATTGACGTCATCATTGAGATGAAATATTCATGTCGGATCATTGACATCGGCTCAACATCAACTTAATGACTAATAGCCGACTTGATTCACTGCTGCCCATTCTGACGTCGTAGGATTTCGGTTTGACGTAAACATTGAGATGTCCTATTCTTGTCTCATTACTAACATTGTCCCGACATTAATTTCACAACCATGACTGACCACTGACTGAATAATTGATGTTGGGTCGAAATCGCAAAATGACGTTTGGCCAGCATTAAAAAAACAAAAACGCCGCGCTGATGTTGGGCTGGCGGACATTTTTACGTCGCGGCGACGTCAGATTTTTAATGTAGGCTCAACGTCTTCTTAAAACGACTTTTTACATTGGCCCAATGGTGGCACAACGTCAGGTGGCTAGCTGGGTAGCGACCTCTTAAATTGATACCAGTCCCAACATCGGCGCTATATTAGGTCGACCTCTTATTGGAGATGTCATATTAATGACATTGGGCCATTGTCAAATTTTGATGTTGGTCCAGCATCAAACGTCGGGCGAACGTCAAGATTTGATGTTGGGCCAACAATAAAAAATAACCTTGGGCTAATGTCGGGCTGGCGGACATTGTAATGTCGGGCCAACGTCAGAATTTG
Source organism: Echinarachnius parma (assembly GCA_037951105.1). Classification (NCBI taxonomy): domain Eukaryota; kingdom Metazoa; phylum Echinodermata; class Echinoidea; order Clypeasteroida; family Echinarachniidae; genus Echinarachnius; species Echinarachnius parma. Next base: position 56,313 of record JBAMJV010006167.1, read on the forward strand.
ATGTTGGCCCAACGTCAGGATTTGATATTGGGCCATTGGCGGAAATTGACATTGGGCCAACATCACAGAATGATGTTGTGACAATGTTGGGCTAGTGGACATTTTTACCTCGCGCCCATATCATAATGTTATGTTGGTACAATGTCATGAGTTGATGTTGGGCCATTGTCAGAAATTGACGTATCACAAAATGACGTGGTGACGATGTTGGGCTGGCGGACATTTTAACGTCGAGCCCACATCAGAATTTGATATCTGTCCTACGTCAGGATTTGGTGTTGGGCCATTGTCGGAAATTGACATTTGCCCGACATCACAAAATGATGTTGGGACAATGTTGGGCTAGCGGACATTTTAACATCGCGCCCACATCATAATGTTATGTTGGTCCAATGTCATGAGTTGATGTTGGGCCATTGTCAGAAATTGACGTATCACAAAATGACGTGGTGACGATGTTAGGCTGGCGGACATTTTAACGTCGAGCCCACATCAGAATTTGATATCTGTCCTACGTCAGGATTTGGTGTTGGGCCATTGTCGGAAATTGACATTTGCCCGACATCACAAAATGATGTTGGGACAATGTTGGGCTAGCGGAACATTTTAACATCGCGCCCACATCATAATGTTATGTTGGTCCAATGTCATGAGTTGATGTTGGGCCATTGTCAGAAATTGACGTATCACAAAATGACGTGGTGACGATGTTGGGCTGGCGGACATTTTAACGTCGAGCCCACATCAGAATTTGATATCTGTCCTATGTCAGGATTTGGTGTTGGGCCATTGTCGGAAATTGACATTTGCCCGACATCACAAAATGATGTTGGAACAATGTTAGGCTAGCGGACATTTTAACCTCGCGCCCACATCATAATGTTATGTTGGTCCAATGTCATGAGTTGATGTTGGGCCATTGTCAGAAATTGACGTATCACAAAATGACGTGGTGACGATGTTGGGCTGGCGGACATTTTAACGTCGAGCCCACATCAGAATTTGATATCTGTCCTATGTCAGGATTTGGTGTTGGGCCATTGTCGGAAATTGACATTTGCCCGACATCACAAAATGATGTTGGAACAATGTTAGGCTAGCGGACATTTTAACCTCGCGCCCACATCATAATGTTATGTTGGTCCAATGTCATGAGTTGATGTTGGGCCATTGTCAGAAATTGACGTATCACAAAATGACGTGGTGACGATGTTGGGCTGGCGGACATTTTAACGTCGAGCCCACATCAGAATTTGATATCTGTCCTATGTCAGGATTTGGTGTTGGGCCATTGTCGGAAATTGACATTTGCCCGACATCACAAAATGATGTTGGGACAATGTTAGGCTAGCGGACATTTTAACCTCGCGCCCACATCATAATGTTATGTTGGTCCAATGTCATGAGTTGATGTTGGGCCATTGTCAGAAATTGACGTATCACAAAATGACGTGGTGACGATGTTGGGCTGGCGGACATTTTAACGTCGAGCCCACATCAGAATTTGATATCTGTCCTATGTCAGGATTTGGTGTTGGGCCATTGTCGGAAATTGACATTTGCCCGACATCACAAAATGATGTTGGGACAATGTTAGGCTAGCGGACATTTTAACCTCGCGCCCACATCATAATGTTATGTTGGTCCAATGTCATGAGTTGATGTTGGGCCATTGTCAGAAATTGACGTATCACAAAATGACGTGGTTACGATGTTGGGCTGGCGGACATTTTAACCTCGAGCCAACCGCGATAAGCCGACATCCGGCCAACAACTTATGACATCGGCACGACGTCAGGTGGCTAGCTGGGAATGAATCTAGCCTATCCGATATGCGTCGGGCTTTCTAGCAAGTACTAATCGCGGTATGTGGACGGAACCACCGATGTCCGAACCTCCGCGCATCGGGTTCGAGAACACCGGTTTTCCGTCTCCATATTAAACGCGATTAGTGCTTGCCAGAAAGCTCAGACGCCTATCGGTAGGCTATAATGAATCCCGAGGGAGCGAAGCGACCGACCGGGCTTGGGCAGAGCCAGAGGGGGAGGGTTTGGGAGGGGGTATCCCCCTCCCACGGGGAAGATTTTGCATTTATAAACTTGAAATGGTGCAATTTGGTGCACTTCATGCCATACCTGTGAAGGAAATTTAGAATCCGAGTTAAACCAAAAAAGAATAAAATGTCCATGCTCTCATCAGATGTTTACAACAAACTGAGCAGCGAAAATTGAAAATGGATGTATAAACTAGTTTTTGAACGTCAGCTCATACATTTGATTTTTGTTTTCCCACTCTTTTTTTTTTTTTTGGGGGGGGGGGAGAGGGGGGCTTTTTTTTTGGGGGGGGGGGCAAAATTGCGTTTTGCCCCCCCCCCCCACTTTTTGGATTGGGGGGGGGGGGGGGGCGGCCGCCCCCCTGCCACCCCACTTCCGGCGCCTATGCATGTAGGTGTGAGGTTAATGACGATACAGGACAGGGTAACACAGATTACAGACATCAAAGAGGTGGGGGGATGCATCCCCCTCATCCTCCGTTGTCTACGCCCCTGTTTGACGATATACGATGTTATGGAACCTGTTTTTTTTTTTATGGTACTTGATTATGACGCCCACTATCTTGTTTTCTTTTAGGTGGTCAATATACACTGTTTGATGAAATTCGTCTATAAAGTTCACTTGTTTATAGCGGCCACATATCTATTTTCCCTTGGGTGGTGAGCGTACAAACGATATTTTGGGACTTGTCTATGGAGGTCACCTGATTGTAGCGGCCAATTAGTTTTCTCTTATACACAGGTTTCGTCTAGTAAAACCGCTGTGGCTAAATATCCATAGAGCTATAATTACAGCCCTATGGAATCTTTCATACGGTATGCAGGCGATGGCCATCACAGTGGTCAGTGTAGGCGATCGTTAGACCAAATGAGAATTAGACTAAATGGTCATTAGCCGAAATAGTGTTTAGACGAAATGGCATTAGACGACCTGCTTTTGTGGAAAATAGACCTATTGGTATTAGACGAAATGGTAATAGACCAAATGGTAATAGACTAAATGGATATTAGACCAAATGGTTATAGACCAAACGGTAATTAGACGAATTGCATATAGACCAAGTGAAGAGTAGCCTAACTGAGAATTAGACGAACTGGTATTAGACGAAGTGATAATAGACGAAACGAGGAAAAAAAAAAGTAGACGAAGTGACAATTGGCCCATTTGGTGATTAGACGAAACGGCAATTGCCTAAATGGGCATTAGACCTAGTGATGATTAGACCAAATGGGTTGAGACGAAGTGGAGTTAGACGAACTGATGATTAGACCAAGCGGTATTAGACCAAGTGAATATAAACCGCTTACTGTACCCTACGTGCATGGCGTACATGGTTTTTTCTTTTTCGGCGGAGGCTGTTTGCCACATATATTCTTCTTGTCTTTGAAAGTGAGCTTAAAGGGATAGTTGAGTTTTGGTAGAGAGGGCGCTAGACTACTTATTTTTTTGTGAGGTAATGAAAAACTGAGTGTAAAATTTGAAAGAGCATAATATTTAAATAATAAAATCATCTTTGTTTGATCAAAATCGGTTCAGAGACGGCTGAAATATCCATAAATATAACAATTTGTAATAAACCTGGGGCCCCAGGTTTATTACAAATTTTGAACCAGCCGTTACAAATTCAAAAAAATGCTTCCTCTTTTCCAAAAGTTACAAAATAGGTATTTAAATAGTTGTTGGTTATTTCTCTATCTAATCACTATTTCAACAAAGCATCACATGCACAATATTTTATTCAAAATGGTTGAAACCGATGAGTGTTTAGAGAGCGCCCTCTTACGTTTTAACGGCTCTTTTTTTAATGATAACATGATCTTTACTACGTCACTTGTAATGTTGTGTTCCTTTCTAGTTATAACTATTAGTTTGTAATGTAATGATGCAGGTTTTGGTTACTAAAATTCAGTTTCACCAAAACTCAACTATCCCTTTTATGCGGTCGAAATTAGCTGATTTTCTCCCAAATGTGATGATTCCGCTCAAATATGAGGTCCTTTTAATTGTACCGGACGATAATGTGTGACAAATTTATAAAATTGAATGAAAGTGTTACTTAAAATGGACAAGAAAACCTATAATATAGGTCTTCCCATCCATTTTCAAACAATCGACATTCAATTTCATTAATTGCTTAATTCAATTTCGTCTCGAGAAGTCAGTAACGTGCAATTGCTACATTTGATTTAGTCATTTATTATTTAATTTGGTCAATGACCATTCAACTTTAAAATTTGGTCATTCTATTTTGTCACAATATAAAATAAAAATATAAGCTACTATAGTTCAAATCGTTTTCAGATCTGATATTTATGCTTGCTATCATGTGTAATTTATTTTAAGCATGTAAATGAGACACAAATATTGCGTGCAGTACTATGACATTCAAACACTCGATCGAGGTCGAATTAACAAGCCGCGTTATTTGCTTTCGAGTAAGGTTGATTGCTAGCTTCCTGTACCCTACGTGCATGGCGTACATTTTTTTTTCTTTTCCGGCGGAGGCTGTTTGCCACATACATCCTTCTTGTCTTTGAAAGCGAGCTAAATGTGGCCGAAATTAGCTGATTTTCTCCCAAATGTGATGATTCCGCTCAAATATGAGATCCCTTTTCTCTTCGAATATCACTGTTTCCATAGTACCTTATAATGTACATTCATATAGAATTAAAATTTTAATAACTACAATTTATATATATTTGTAATGAAATACCAGTACACAAGAAGGCCCTCATGCCCTTGAGACTCAAGTTACTCGTGGCGGCACGATGTCTGAAAGAAAAAAATCGAAAGAGGTTGAACCATGAACCTACTGGTTGAACTAACTCTTTGTTTGCAAACGATTAAGTTACATCCCACATTATTTACTCTCGAGTACAGGTGCAGACGGTTGCGTGACTACACTGTACGCAGCGAGGTCTTCCCACCTCTCTGCTGTACGTGTGCCATAAATATTGTCACCCCCTTTGATAATTGTTACTGCCATAGGCGCAGGAAGTGGGGTGGCAGGGGGGCGGCCGCCCCCCCCCCCCCCCCAATCCAAAAAGAGGGGGAGGGTTTGGGAGGGGGTATCCCCCTCCCACAGGGAAGATTTTGCATTTCTAAACTTGAAATGGTGCAATTTGGTGCACTTCATGCCATACCTGTGAAGGAAATTTAGAATCCGAGTTAAACAAAAAAAGAATAAAATGTCTATGCTCTCATCAGATGTTTACAACAAACTGAGATAAACTGTTCGCGCGCGAAGCGCGCAGCGAAAATTGAAAATGGATGTATAAACTAGTTTTTGAACGTCAGCTCATACATTTGATTTTGTCTTTCCCACTCTTTTTTTTTTTGTGGGGGGGGGGGGGGGGGGGGGGGGGAGGGGGGGCTTTTTTGGGGGGCAAAATTGCGTTTTGCCCCCCCCACTTTTTGGATTGGGGGGCGGCCGCCCCCCCCTGCCACCCCACTTCCGGCGCCTATGGTCAACAGAGCGGTTTGTCTCTTTCGTGAAGTTCGTGAAGACCGCCGATTCTGGGATGTAATCTGCGCTGCTCGGTCTCCTATGCTGGTTTAAACGGGCCCTTAACGATTGCTGCATTTCACCGACGTAGAACTCCTTGCACCCTTCCTGTTCACACCCGACCCCGTATACCACGTTTCTCCTTTTCCCTTTCGGTACACGGTCTTTGACATGTGTATGCTCTTTTTATTTTATTTTATTATATTTTTTTTTCTCAAGCGTCTCAGTGTACCAGCAAATTTAATCCTGCCAATAGTTATAAGGCTACGCCTACTGTAAGCTATTATATTTGAGTAAACAAAACATGAACTTCTTTACGGTATTCAGTTTCTATAGTTTCTTAGAAATGGCAGAAAGGTATTTATGTGATCAATATTTTTTATAACTGGTATCCTTGTAGTTGCTGGTACAATGCATATTGTTGACAGTAAAAATGCTTATCATTTGCGTAACTGGTGAAATATGATGGTAATCAGGGAAAACGATAACATTTTATTTTTCTGGGGCAACCTTTGAGACTTCCTGCTCTGAACTAGCACTTTATAATTTGTTTTGCATTGAACTCAGTAATGGGGACTCTTTTGAGGCATTTTGGGGGCCAAATCTCCAAGCCACTGGAATTTTTTTTTTTTTCTACTGTTGGCATAATTGTGTATCTATGTGATTCATTCATAAACATGATAAATGCTGCTTGTTATTTGCAGGCTTGCAGCAAACTAACGTACAAAGCAATCTGGCAGCATAACTTGATTGCCTTGGTTACCTCCGGATTGTAGTGATGTATTTATACAACATGGTCACATATATCTATTTCTATGTGTACATGTGTACATGACAGATCACTGCTGAATTAAGAAAGTGAATTTAACAAACTGGCAGCATGAGTTTGTACAAAATGGTCACATATCTATTTCCAGTGTACAAATTGTACAGAAAGACAGGTCTCACTGCTGCTTAGTTTTATAGGCCATGGGCCGAAGACCAAAATTCTCCCAGGGGCTCCGCCCCTGGCCCCATTATAGTCATTTGACTCTGTTCCCTGTACGCGTATGAAAATTGTATTCAGGAACTCCAGCTATGCCCACTCAAATTTAGCTAACTCTATTCTGGACAACAATTAACAGTACATTTTTTCAATCCGAATATGATTTTTTCATTAATTTTAATTTTGTCAACACCTAGAGCGTGACGATTTCTACACTTGATATGTATGATCGAAATTATATGGCGATTAAAATAAGACAGATAAATGGTGTAAACAGAATTGAGTATTACAGTGAATAATTATATCAAATAATTATTATAAATTATACATTGAGAAACGGGAAACCTTTTGTAAGTGCATATAATTCTTCTTGGAGTTAGGTATATAACTTGGAGTTATATAGGTACAATTTGTGTACCCTGGATCAGTTATATATATACCAAATCACATTAATTTGTAGGGATAAGTCACAAGCTCATTATTATTCAAGTATTATAAAGCGCATGATTCCTTCTGAAGTAATAGGTAAGTCGATTATGTTTTGGTCCTTGAAATTATTAATGTTTATTTTATACATTCTGATAAAGCCACGAAAATTTTAATGACAGAATAAACTTGATTTGATCTAAATCGGTTCAGAAACGGCTGAAATATCCATAAACATAACTATTTGTAATAATTGTGGGGCCCCACAATTATTCGATAATTTTGAATCAACCGTTGAACAAAATTTTAAAATGAATATGTAGACAAAGGGATTGATGGCGGAGTTGATGTAGGACAAAATTATTCCGGCCCATAACACTTTTGATTACTCTTCGCCACTCAAGAGGTACTTCCCGATGGCACCATAGATCATCAAGCCCAACGACGCCAACTGAAACGGCGCGAGTGTGACGAAGAAAATGATTCCGTTGGCGATCAGCATACGCGCAACCTGATTAGGCATCTGCATCCTGTGTTCGTCTGCGGCGCCTTGCTGGTGTTCGCGCCATGACGATGAAAAATGGAACGATCCAGAGCCTAAACTCGGCTGTCTGCATGATCACTGGGGACATCGACGTACACGACCCGACGACATTCGGCGCATGGGCGTACTGCTCCAGGTCTGGCCACAGGAAACAGAGTGACATCCAGGCGGCCCATTGTGGTATCAGGCTATAGCTGCGACAACACCGGCTAGCACCCACTCCCCGCTCACCATGGTTGGATATGGTTCGCTTTCTACCAGTGACAAGGCGATGAAGGATCGGACGACACACGGCTTAACACTTCTCAAACATATCTAACGTCACTAAGAAAGTGGACGCATAGAAGTAGAGCTGAATAAAGTACGTGATCAAGACACAACCCACAGTTTTAAGTTCGGACCAGTCTCCCACGGCAGAGGAAGATAAATAACGCCCAATCTTGTCGCCCTCTGCCACGGACAGGAACATGACGTCGGCAATGGCGATGTTGAGGAGGCAGTAGTTGGTCAACATACGCATGCGACGATGACGAATGACCATGGATATGAAGGCGAGGTTGAGCGAGAGCCCGATGGCCCAGATAATAAGCATGATGACGGTGATCAAGAACTTCTCGCCACTGGTGTAGAAAATGCTTTCGAGGTCATCCGATGAGTAGTTTCGCAGATCGTAGACCAGCTCACCGGGCAGATACAGACATTGCTCGATTCCGGTATTGACATGGTGGATGAAGCGAGTGGTAATTTGGTTTAAAAAATCGCAATGCAACTAGTGAGAACTTCCTATGGACCATATCAAATATTTATTAATCAAATTATGGACAAACTTACTTGTGTATATAAGTGCGACGTTTCGCCGATGTCTGTCGGCTTCTTCTGGCAACCCGCCGAAAAGAGCTGTGTAGGGACTACAGTCACGCACTGGTGCGTTAGTGCGTGACAAGCGGCTTTCAATTTTCCGGATGGCCCTGTATGTTAAAACAGAGTCCCCCTTTCTTGTTCAGTTTTGGCTACTCCACTCTCTCCCAAATCGCTTCCTTGACTCTCCGTCCAAACCATTTGCTTTCTTTGTCCAAGATCACGACATCTTTTGTGTCAAAAGAGCGGTTTGTCTCTTTCAAGTTCGTGAAGACCGCCGATTCTGGGATGTAATCTGCGCTGCTCGGTCTCCTATGCTGTTTAAACGGGCCCTTAACGATTGCTGCATTCACCGACGTAGAACTCCTTGCACCCTTCCTGTTCACACCCGACCCCGTATACCACGTTTCTCCTTTTCTCTTTCGGTACACGGTCTTTGACATGTGTATGCTCTTTTTATTTTATTTTATTATAATTTTTTCTCAAGCGTCTCAGTGTACCAGCAAATTTAATCCTGCCAATAGTTATAAGGCTACGCCTACTGTAAGCTATATATTTGAGTAAACAAAACATGAACTTCTTTACGGTATTCAGTTTCTATAGTTTCTTAGAAATGGCAGAAAGGTATTTATGTGATCAATATTTGTATAACTGGTATCCTTGTAGTTGCTGGTACAATGCATATTGTTGACAGTAAAAATGCTTATCATTTGCGTAACTGATGAAATATGATGGTAATCAGGGAAAACGATAACATTTTATTTTTATGGGGCAACCTTTGAGACTTCCTGCTCTGAACTAGCACTTTAAAATTTGTTTTGCATTGAACTCTGAAACTATTATACCATGGCTCAGTAATGGGGACTCTTTTGTGGCATTTTGGGGGCCAAATCTCCAAGCCACTGGAAAAAAAGAGTTAATTTCTACTGTTGGCATAATTGTGTATCTATGTGATTCATTCATAAACATGATAAATGCTGCTTGTTATTTGCAGGCTTGCAGCAAACTAACGTGATTGCCTTGGTTACCTCCGGATTGTAGTGATGTATTTATACAAAATGGTCACATATATATATCTATTTCTATGTGTACATGTGTACATGACAGATCACTGCGGAATTAAGAAAGTGAATTTAACAAACTGGCAGCATGAGTTTGTACAAAATGGTCACATATCTATTTCCAGTGTACAATTGTACAGAAGGACAGGTCTCACTGCTGCTAAGTGTTATAGGCCATGGGACGAAGACCAAAATTCTCCCAGGGGCTCCGCCCCCTGGCCCCATTATAGTCATTTGAATCTGTTCCCTGTACGCGTATGAACATTGTATTCAGGAACTCCAGCTATGCCCACTGAAATTTAGCTAACTCTATATCTAACTGTTTAATAGCTAACTATGTTTCTTTTTTGAATCTGGACAATTGTAGTTCTGTATATAAAACATCCAAAAGCTTCCGGGGGCTCCGCCCCCTCGACCCCCATTGTGATTCAATTCAGGGTTCCATCAGGGTGCTTGTAATTTGCATTTCATAATCTTCAATTTTGTTAAGCAGCTCAATCCAAAAGCTTTAGCCCCCTATACCCCCGGTCATAAAATACCAGCCACGCTACTGGGTTGGTCGCTTCGATCCCTCGCCGAAGATGGTCGTAATTTCGTATCATCCCCCCCAATGGCGAGAAGAAATCCGCGCCTATGTAATAAGAGGCATGAAATAACTATGTAGAGGCATTCTGTTTCTACTGCCGTTTTTCTTTTAAATGTTGCTTTTTCATTCACCTTGTAAGTGATCCACAAAATTCAGTAATGCTGAACCTTCAATAATGTAAACATTGTTGTCTTTCACAATGCTTATTAAACAAAAACTTTGTCTTAACAAGAAATGGTTCAAGTCTGCTACATATCAAAAAGACAAATTACATTCTCATGTCCTAAATGCTTGTTATGCATACACAGTTTATATGAAGTTTGATATTCGATGTCAGCAAGCGTGTCCACTGACTATTGTACCTAATTAATTAACACTTGACATTGCTAGGTAGCTCAACTAATGTTCCTTAGTTGATTCCTTAGTTATAGTTGCATGGATTTTCTTGACAGAAATGTTGACAATTAATGGATGCCATTTTAATCACTAATTGCATAAAATTGGAAACAAATTGATATGTTTGTTTAACATAAAATGTTGCCACCTTCTAATAATTTCAGACATAATTATGACTTTAACGCATTGAGATACAACTCTTGTTGGTAAGACATATATCACATCAATTAACATTATTATTATTATCATTACAGTACATTAATTTACATTGACACAGTACATTAATTGACAACTGTGTTTGTGTGTGCCTGTTTGTTATTATTAATATTATTTATTCGGCAAATCAAATACACAAGAAAAGTGTAAAGCAGCTCTCACACTTTGGCGAGTTGCATACGAGTTGCCACGACATAGCGTCCGCTAGCAGATCACAAGCGCTGGAATAGATCTGCAAGGATGTCTTTTGTTCAACTTGGGAATGAATGAGAAGATGATGACACTTGTGTGAAAAGATATCCTCCCATGCATGGACACACAATAGCCCCTGAACAAAAGATGAGCAGATGTCAGGTCGCCGAAGAGCCACTCTTGTTTTGGACATGTCCAAAGCAGTCGCCGCACTGCGCCGATCTAGTCTTTTGTTCAGCGAGCTATTGTCTGTGTATTCATGGAATAATATCTATTGACGCATGTGAGATAATCTTTCTATTCAGATCCTCCGTGGACAAAAAAAAAAATTCCAGCACTTGTGGTCAGCTATTGTCTAGGTCGTGGCAAACTCGTATATGCAACTCGCCAAAGTGTGAGAGCTTAAAGTAAAGAAAGTGCAGCCACTGGAATGCCAGGGGTTGGAAAAAGTTAAAGGGATAGTTGAGTTTTGGTATAGAGGGCGATACACAAAATAACATTTTCGTGAGATAATGAAAAACTGAGTGTCAAATTCGAAAGAGCATACAAATTTAATGGCAGAATACATTTTATTTGATCAAAATCGGTTCAGAAATGGCTGAAATATACATACCATTTGTAATAAATGTGGGGCCCCACAATTATTCGATAATTTTGAACCAGCCGTTAAAATTTTCTTTTAAATGCTTCCTCTTTTCAAAAATGTACAAAATAGGTTTTTAAATAGTTGTTGATTATCTCTCTATCTGATCACTATTTCAACAAAACATCACATGCACAATATTTTATTTAAAATGGTTGAAACCGATGATTGTTTAGAAAGCGCCCTCTTGAGTTTTAACAGCTCGTTTTGAATGATAACGGGCTTTTTACTTAGTCATTTGTAATTTTGTATTCCTTTCGAGCATGGTGGAGTTATAACTGTTAGTTTGTAATGTAATGGTGCAGGTTTTGGTTAATGGTACTAAAATTCATTTTGACCAAAACTGTACTCTCTTTACCAAAACTCAACTATATCCCTTTAATTGAAACCTTACTCGATAGACATGTATAACCAAGGAGGTTCTATATAACCTCCTTGGTATGTGCAGCAATAACAACGACAGGTTGTTGATCCTAACTTCTTACACCGGGCCGCTAGGCAGGAATAGAAAGCGATACATTCGACAAGAATCTTGTCTACATGGCGATAGAAAGGTTTTAAAGTAGGTCATTTATGTCGGGCGGTTTTTTATTCATTTTTAGGATAAATAGATCTCTTTAGTGTCCCCTTCCTCCAGGAGTGTTGATTAAGGACCTAAAGAAGAATAACAACGTACTTTGGCACTTATTCGATAATTGATGACTTGTAAAATAGGTCTGCCGAAAAAAAATCCATGAAAATAAACACAGTAGTGATTTAAGACTAATTTTCTGATGCCAAATCTCATTTAGCAGCCAGTTTACGCCCACCCACATTTAGGGTCCAAAATCGGCAGCGTGATTGACATGTGATTGGCAATTCATTGGCTTACGTCATGACGCGTCATCTGCAGGAATTTAGTTTCATTAGTCCGTACTTTAGATGACGTCACATTTGGCGATTTAAAAGGGCCGTTCCCAGGACAATTAGATATTTACTAATTACGAAATGACTGCAAATTCTTTTTTCTTCAGGACAAATTACATATAGAGAGCCGAATTGTGAAAATTAGGCCATCTAGACGCTATAGGTCCTTTAAGTCAAGGCAATTACCCCTCAGAATTTTGTTTCCTTCTTAGAGTAGTGCAACAAAAGACCATAACAAATCAACCATGTCGAATTTGTTTACGCTCTTAATTATGAATATGGGGGCTGCCCATCTCAATCCGTACTTTAATTTCTTGTAATGGTTTACTGCACATCATTCAGAATGATGAGAACGATATTATAATGATAGGGGCCCTAGTATGCATGGGACAAAGCCAAATCAAAGCTTATACGAATTAACAGGATTGTGACTTTTTATACGACCCTTCTTTATAACTTTGCTAGTTCTTAGCTGGGCTGCTACATTATTATTGAACAGTTTTGGCGCCAGACGCACAAAAGCTTGTTGCGTGTGCATGTGCGTGAGTGTGTTTGTGAAGGTTCAGACGGTTCAGACGGTTGACCGCATCTCGCCACACCCACATGCCAAACACGTGGGCTATAATGTAGACAACGGACTGCCTACGGTCACAACAGTGGCGTAGATCTGTTTTGAGAAGTCGGGGATGATGCGAGAGAGCGGTGCGACCAAGCCAGAGGGCGTGATACGCCCAAGGGTGGGAGGGGGGTATCTCCCCTCCACAGAGCGGTAGGGAGCTTTTGCAATTTTACGCTCGAAATAATGCAATCTGGTGCATACCTTGGAAGAAAATTGTATATGATATAATTTAAGAAAGCATGACTTAAATCATCTACCTCATGATTATACCTATATACAAAACACAAACGAACCTACACACACACAGCACACACACACACAGCACACACACACACACACACACACACACACACACACACACACACACACAACACACACACACACACACACACACACACACACATACACACACACACACACACACACACACACATCAGCACACAACACACACACACACACAAACACACACATACACACACACACGACACACACACCACAACACAACACACACACACACACACACACACACATATATACACACACATACAAACCTTGGGCTGCCAAGTGAAAATGTGGCATGAAAACGCATCATGGTTCCGAGACGCCAACACAGTATCCGCATCACAGTTAGGTAATCCCCCCCCCGCATCCCCCCCCCCCCCCCACCCCCCCCACCGTAGCAAAAAAGCTAGATCCAACAGATAGTGTAAACCCAGAAGGCTAAAAAGACGAGGAATATCACTTTTCCAAGGTGTTTTTTTTTTTTTTGGGGGGGGGGGGGGGCAGGAAATTCATTTATGATACCTTATTCGACGTATCACTTGGCAACCACATAAATGCAAGATGGCCGTCTTTGGCATTTTAAAGGGGAATTTAGGGGGAATTATGCAAATTTAGGTAAATGACCAAAATTATGCAAATGTATTATGCATTGATAGAGGTTGCCAAGGTGGCAACTAATCTGAAATAGCTTCACTACATAATCAGAACATGAATACACATATAATAATCTGAGAATTATTGCTTCTCTATAGAGGCTGCAACCACTGAAAACCAATAATATTCATAAATATGCAAATTAGGGGGCAGCCATCTTGGCTTTTAGGGTGTGCCCATACGACACTTCATGAATGAGCACTCGTTAATGGATTCTTGCCCTAAATTACCCTAGCATTATCAATATTGTACTATTCCTAGATAGAAATATGACCTCCATGACCACATTTCAGAAATATGCAAACTAAGATAAGTTATCTTTATAATGGAATTAAACCACTTTCCCTAGCTTCGATATTCTAAGGACTTTTATTATGTTGTTCAGGGGAGTTTCCTAAACAGAATCTTCCGAAGAGAAATTCCATTGTTTGCAATTTGCTCGGAGGTCAAGACCCTATATTGGTATGCACACAATCGCACAACTTTCAAGCCAACAATTGGCGCTATATAAATCGAACCTTTACAGTGCATCACGAATAGACGAGGCTTTTGGTATAGGGCTTTTTGAATTTATAAACTCCATGCAGGTTAACAATATTTATTCGTATTTGTTCTTTTTGTTAACCAACGTGGCTTGAAATTTCTCTGTCTACAGACACAATCTTAAAAACACGTTCGTATTTTGTTTTTATTATTTATAAAGACGACATAATATATACCATTAACCCTAACCTAGCTACAGGTGGCAACTCGAGTGCGATTTAAGTAGGTTTTCCCATTCATTTTAACACTATTGTCATTCAATTTCATTAATTCGTCATTCAATGTTCGTCTCGAGAAACAACAGAGCGTAAATCCCAACCTCAATTCGTCAATGGTCATTCTATTTTCGTCATTGGTCAACTCAATTCAATATATTTCGCATTCAAATCGTCAATTCGTCATTGAATTCGGTCTCGGCCACTGAGCAGAGTGGTGAATGTTAAGTCTCACTTTCGTCATTGTGCAAACACATTTTCGTGAATTTGTCATTCAAATTCGTCAGGTGGATATAGCCTTTTGTTGGGGATAGGAAAACCAGTGTGTGTGTGTTGTGTGTGTGTGTGATTGTGTGATGTGTGTTTGTTTGTTTGTTGTTTGTTTGTTTGTTTGTTTGTTTGTTTGTTTTATTTCCAAATCAAGATGAAACAAAATAAATAAAAGTCCAGTTTGATATACTTCAAAATCTCTTACAAAAATATACAAAACAAACAACCTAACAACATACATTTTTCTAATACAAAGAATATATAAATTTACTGAAGATATGTTTAACGTATGTTGTGTATATGTGTGTATTTGGATGTGTGTGTGTGTGTGTGTTCTCTTTTTCTTTTTTGTTAATCTCCATTGTGTATTAATTTTTGTGAAGTACACTGATCTTTAGATTGAAACTTGTAGTTGTAGAAAAATGTTACAATTGGTGAAATGTTATGTAATATTATTGGAAGAAGAAAAAACAAATAAAGAAAAATGACAAACAAGTGTTGCCACTCTCCTAAGATAATTAATGTTGAGCAATATTTACAATTACATCAAGACAATAATATAACGAAAATAATACCTCCTAAATACAATATGGACGAATTT
>JBAMJV010006168.1:0-32556 GCA_037951105.1 Echinarachnius parma
AGAGGTTTAGATTTGTACGTATACATGTGTATTTTCATCCCAAAGTTTATCATTTACCTATGTGTGCGATAAAGAACGTTGTAGAGTATATTTTTTCACCCCTGTATTCAATAAACATCATACATTCCCTAAATAGGGTAAATTTCAGGATTTTAATTTAAATCAATTTTTGCATCCCAAAATGGGGGACATTTTAACGTCTTAGAGTAAACTTTAGCAAAAAGTGTATCACCATTGAATGTTGATAGTTTGCTCAAAGGGGTGCACATGTAAACTTGGTGTGGTACAGTGTGCATCCGGTAACACGTTCGTGGACCTATATTTAAACCCGTCATTTTGAAAATGAATATACTGCTTTCATGATTCTCAAACTATTTCATTCATAAAATGATGTAATTTAATTATCACATTTTTGTTTGTGATTAACAGCCATTTTGTAAACAAACACTAACAAATACTGTGTTCCAATTAAATTAAGTTATTACAATTAAACCAATCCTGATGTTTTTACTTGGTTCCCTCGTGGAAATAATGTATTTTCTAGAAGTCGATCAAAGGTCATCTTCCATGTACCTGGCTGTCCTCTTTTAGTAGCAATATTATACTGATTTTGGAGACTGAAGTGGTTACTTCTTTACGATATTACTAATAAGGAGAACACCTAAGAAGTTAAAGGGATAGTTGAGTTTTTGTAGAGAGGGCGCTAGACTACTTATTTGTTTTGTGAGGTAATGAAAACTGAGTGTAAAATTTGAAAGAGCATAATATTTAGATAAAAAAATCATCTTTGTTTGATCAAAATCGGTTCAGAGACGGCTGAAATATCCATAAATATAACAATTTGTAATAAACCTGGGGCCCCAGGTTTATTAGAGAATTTTGAACCAGCCGTTAAAAATCAAAAAAATGCTTCCTCTTTTCAAAAAGTTACAAAATAGGTATTTAAATAGTTGTTGGTTATTTCTCTATCTAATCACTATTTCAACAAAGCATCACATGCACAATATTTTATTCAAAATGGTTGAAACCGATGAGTGTTTAGAGAGAGCGACCTCTTACGTTTTAACGGCACTTTTGAATGATAACATGATCTTTACTACGTCATTTGTAATTTTGTGCTCCTTTCTAGTTATAACTATTAGTTTGTAATGTAATGATGCAGGTTTTGGTTGCTAAAATTCAGTTTCACCAAAACTGTACTCTCCTTACCAGAACTCAACTATCCCTTTAAATTACACATTCGGGTGTATATAAAGCTTTTAATTCAACGGCAACGAGCTCTGCAATGAATTACATTTATTCTCCACAACCAACCATTACAATTACGCACAAAAATACTTGTTATTTCAATACGTTGATTAATTACACGTAACCTCCGCGCTCCTAACATAGTTATTGGAAACTTCACGAACAAGTGTATCATATGGCCATAGGGCATTCATCGCAGCAGAGATATGGAATATGCTCCCTGTCGATTCAAACAGAGCATTCACGACAGTTTTGTTTAAGAGTAAAGCTTATTGATATTAAGTTAGTTTTTATTCATTTTTTTTTTCGTTATGCGCCTGAGAGTAGGTACCTATGTCATATTGGTATACCAGTTGGGCTATGCCTAGATATATTGCACTTTAATTTGTATATGCTTGATAGCATTATAAGTATGTATAGGTTTTTTTTTAATTATTGTGATAGATGCGAATGCATCATGACAATTATGATGGTAGTGTGTTTAATACAAAATAAGGGGGTTACAGTCCCGTTATTCCGAAGGTTCGTTATTCCGAAGGTTCAGTATTCCGAAGGTTCGTTAATTCCGAGGTTCGTTATTCCGAAGGTTCGTTATCCGAAAGGTTCGTTATTCCGAAGGTTCGTTTATCCGAAATAAAATCGGTTCGTTATTCCGAAGGTTCGTTATTCGAAGGTTCGTTATTCCGAAGGTTCGTTGATCCGAAATAAAATCGGGTTCGTTATTCCGAAAATTAAATCGGGCTTGTTATAATACTATAGTTTGTGTTTTGTTTATTTACTTTACAGCCTGCATTAAGCATATCCCTTCCCCCCTTTCCCTCCCTTGGCCAGACCAATCAAACATTTAAGTTTATTTTATCTCTTTATATGAAATTATAGCATTATAACAAACCCAAATCATTTTCGGATTAACGAACACCGATTTCATTTTAGGAATAGCGAACCTTCGGAATAACGAACCCTCGAATAACGGACCTTCTGAATAACGAACCTTCGGAATAACGAACCGATTTCATTTTAGGAATAGCGAACCTTCGGAATAACAAACCTTCGGAATAACGAACCTTCGGAATAACGAACCTTCGAATAACGAACCTTCGGAATAACGAACCTTCGGAATAATGCAACAAATGTTCGGATTAACGAACCCTATTTTTCGGATTAACGAACACTCAGGTATAGGAAATTTGCGTGTTCGGAATAACGAACCTTCGGAATAACGAACCTTCGGAATAACGAACCGCACCCAAATAGGGGGGGGGGGGGGGGTGCTCGTCATGAAAAGGGAACATTTGATAGACAAATAACAATGTTTTGATAAATATGTGCGTGATTATTGGAAATCAGATACAACTTGACTACGGCTGAAAGCGTATATAGACGCAGTCAAATCATATGTTAAATATCTCCATAATTAGGAAGACGATTAACAAAATCAAGACGCATTTCATGTTTCTCTTACCAAAGGCAGAACAACAAGGTGCAAGAGAAGTGTGAAAGCTCCAAGAAGTTTCGTTGAAATGTACAAAGTTAATGAACCACTTTAGTTGTTTATAACAAGAGCACCTCGTACGGATGTACGTCGTGAAGATAGTAAATTGATGTCAGATTATTATTAACTACACTAGTACTGTACTAGTGTACTACTACGGGAGTACTGCCAAAATGTTTTGACTACCATCGAAAAGGAACATCTCCATAATCAAGAGACAATCGAAAAACCCCATTTAATTATTCTGTTACCAAACAGCATGATTGGAGAAAAATAAAGAACATCCCATTAAATCTTTAGTTAAATTTAAAAAGTGAATGGATCACATAAAACAAAAACACGTTGTACACAATGTTCGAATCAACGAGTTGCGATTTTGTATTGAAATCATATGCTTTTATATTAAAATTAGAGCGAGAAGATGCGGGAATTGCGACGTCACCAATTTGCAATAAATATTATAATTATTACCATGTATAGTACGAAAGAAAGTGTTCATTGTATGTATACAAAGTGTATCAAATTAAAGTAGGCCTAGTGTTGGTTGCGATAGATTGATGCATTTTATAAAGTTTGTACCACCTTTCTTTGTTGACTTTCCTTCTAGATTTGGCAGACCATCCTTATATCATAAATAATCACTTCAGTTATGCAGCATTTGCATTTTGTAAAATACATATGACCTCGTCAACTTACTGTCAAAGATCAACATGATATGCAAGACTTATTCGTAATGAAAATATTTCGCAGAGAGATAAGCTTATTCAGATTAACGATGTACATAATTCGCGCGTTCGTCTTCCGTGCAAAGGTCGGATGTGTTTTCTGTCATCGCGACTTGTGAACTATTTCGTTTCGATTTATCAATTGAGTTATTTCAAATGAAAACACAACAAAAGGCGTTTTATATATGTAATACCCTAAGAAGATACATACGCTACATGCAGTGCAATCATATAATATGTGTCCCCCTCTGTCACTTCGGGTAATTCATCGGCAATATCAAAATTGAGATTTTTAGTGTTTTGAATTCTCTCGGATTTCAGCTTTAAAATGATATATAACTTGCTACATATAATTGTCATGAAGGAAAGAAAAACGCAATTTAATAACGCGGACCAGAGCTCAGCTATTTGTCAAACAACAGAGAAAATCGCTTCTAAAGTTTCGCATCCATTCAGAAAAGCATCCTCACAGAGCGAGCGAGCGGTTGAACAAATTCTCGGTTTGACCGTTCGTTTTTCACAATCGATCGTGAAAATAGCGTTATCAACAAACAATATAACGTATGCGCAGTTTACTGTTATTCCTCGGCCAATCAACAAAGCTTTCGTATCGCGGCATGTAGCCTAGTCTAATAGTTGTACCAATACATACAGTAAAATTTGTACAAAGCCGCTCCAGTTTCGTACAATTGCATGCAAGTTAACCCGGCGGGCTAGCTGGCATGACCCCCTCGATCATAACAATGAATGGTACAATAGAGCGGTAACTTCAGTCCTCGCTGGTCGGGCGATATCGACCCACCTACTCATTCATCCTGCCCGATCGTTACCGCAACATTGAACTATATTTGATGTGAATACAATAAACCACCGCTGCATGCACGTAAGTACCATGTCATTCAATAGGGTAGGTACCGGTACCGGTAAGCCGCACATCGCGATTCAATACAGTAGGATGCGGTAGGCTGCACACGATGCGCTTTGATAATGCGAGGAAAAGCTAGCTACAGAATTTACATAACAAGGCGCGATTCAATGCGGTATTATACAGTAGGTCGCGCACGCTATCCGGAAATGAACACAACGTACATACCCAGTACAACTCTATTCAGGTCAGTCTGACCAATCACAGCGCTTTCCGCTCGGGCTCAGCTAGCTCACACCGCTCACAATACCAGCGGTCGGGTCCCGCTCAATCAACGCACAAACGATCGATCATGAACAGCCAGCGATGATAAACCGAGTTTCAGGCCAAAACCGAATTGAAGGTTGCTCAGAAAAATCATTATTTTCGGTATAAAACAATCGAATTAGGACATGAAATTTTCAGAGAATGTAGATGACACATGTAAGTATCAAATTCCGTAAAGTTGAAATTTTCAGCCAAAGACAATTTTTTATGATTTTGGTGCTCTATGTACTAAACCCCCATTGCGACTTTATACCCAAACTGAAAGACTGAGGCACATATATGGTCTTACACTATCGTGGATTGAACGGAAAACTGAGGCAAAGCTCAGATGAGGTTTATGGTGTTAAGTTCATTGATGTTTACTTGACAGACGAGACATCCACTTGTCTTATGACGCTGTCAATGTTTTAATCATGAAACATTAATACGAGTTTGTATGTTCATGTTTTAATTAGCAGCACGGGCGTAGACATGACATTGATATCCATTGAACTGGAAGGATGATCTATTCATTCATCCCCCCTTATGAATAGGTATTACGTAAGTCGCTACGCCAGTGATTATCAGTCTTACTTTGAAATTATAATTATGCGTCTGTGGTTGGCGACATTTGATCTAGTTGTTGGTGGGTGGTCAAAGACAGCGTGATAGTCGGAAGACACTTTTCCAAGCTTTTTACTAAATCCCGTATCATTGGATGATCTTAAAAGATGCAGGAAATTTAAACTTTACATACCCAAAACAAAATTAAACTGATACCAATAATATTGCCGATGATGATAATAATATTAACATTTCAATAGGGTAGCTGCTATTAACACGTACTCTACTATGCTTATAAAGAGCGCCTATAAAATCAACGACAAAAACCAAAGAATTTCCAAAAATGCTTATTTCAGACTAAAATGATGATACGATTAAAGTGAAACAGGTAAAGTGACTAACTCCTCGAAAATAACTTGGAGCTTCCTCGTTTCTCTTCTACCGTGTTGTTTAGCTTAAGGTAAGAGAAGATTAAAATAGGGTTTTATTTTTTCAAATGTCCCTTTAGTATGAAGATATTTATCATTGAAAATCATTATTTCAAAAGCGTTGCTAACGCTCTTGATAAAAAGTACAATTGCCGTAGCTGAACACGTCCGGCCAGCGGGCGTGAGAAACCTTCCCGACCCTAAGTACTGTTGAGCCGAGCGCGCGCAAATTCCATGAATTCCGTACCGTCTGTATACACGGGTGCGGATATCGTCAAGATCAAACGGATGATGATTACTGCGACAAATCTACGACAGGCCATCAGTATTCGGTGATAAAATATGAACTCAATATTTGTTTTTTCACTAGGTAAACAGTGTTCGTTTTCTTTCAAACTTTCACAAATCTTTCAATTGTATTTTACAATGATATTGATATAGGATTGAAGTCTCAAATGTCATTTTGTGCAATATCTGACACTTTACAGGGATCACTTTAAGGTGTGTTTCGTGCACGAATATAGAGAACACTGTTTACCTAGTGAAAATTGGGAACTTGATGCCAGAATAGTACTTAATGCCAAGTGATTTGAAATAAGGTAGCAGCTATACATATGTACTCTACTGCGCTTATAAAGAGCTCCTATAAAATGAAGAAAAAAAAGACATGCAAACCTACACAATTATGAAAAGGCCGATATAAACAAATATTTAGATATATATTTTGTTATACTATTATCAACGCCTGAAGTATGTACCGTATTTTACTAGATATACTCTTTTTGATAGTTGTGAAGAACTGTTTTAATCTTAGAATTTTCCCAAAATAATTATTGGAGACTTAAATGATTACAAGATTATTCTCAACATGCTGAATGGTGTGTTTCATGCACTAACACCGAGAACACTGTTCACCTAGTGAAAAGGGGAAACTTGATGCCAGATTAGTAATTATTTCCTATTGATTTAATAGAACGCTTTTCACTATATCATACATATGCCAACTTATAAGAGGGATATATTTGAAGATAAAAAACTTTTTTCATTCTTCTGTTACCATATCTAGCCAAACAAAGAGGTACAAGAGAAATGTGAAAGCTCTAAGTGGGCTCTTTTTATTGTAAATGTGTAGTAATTTTGCTAATATTGTAATAACTTTGTAATGTGTGAATGTCTTTCTCGAAAATGAGTTTATAAATTTAGAGGTGGTTTATAAATATCTATTTCCTTACGAATATATTGTCAATGTAAAGTTGAAAATAATAATGTTTTAATGTTTTCATTTTGTAATGTTGCTCTTAGTTTCACTTGTTTAATTTCATGAACGTTTGTTTGTTTCATGTTTTACGATATACAAAAGTTCTCCCTCATTGTATCGCAAAGACATATAAAAATAACACAATTCCATTTTGAAAGGAACGTTGAATTTGGTTGCATGTAGGCTATGCAAAGTTAAGTTTATATTTCTAAACGGTTGCATTTCCATAAATTCCATCCACTGTAGGCAACAATTTCATTTTCCAATTTGTCTTTGTTTTTTAGTTTTATATCTTTCATTTCCGAAGGACCATCAATATCTATGGGACAAGATTAAAACATTGATTATTATTTTCATTTAATAAGAATATCTAAACAAAGCAACTTTGTCAATGCGAAGATAAAATGTCGTACTTAACAAGTGCACAGTTTGGCCCAAACCCAGTAACATGTTTGTATTAGGATTAAAATAGTATACAAAATTTCATTAAACAATGTGACAGATGGGATAAACATTTAGTTTAACATAAAACTTAAGTTAAACATAATGTTCGGAGTTGTATTTTGAGAACTGTTACTGCCTTCAGCTTGGAAACATAAACCCATGTATATCAACTATTATATTCATTTGAAAATGAACGAGCTTGAAACAAAATAATATGCATTAATCCAATTGATTTGTGTAAAAAAAATATTTGTGGAAACATTGAAATATATGAACAAACCTAAAATGCCTATGATTCAGAAACTAAAGTCATAAAAACAGTCAATTTGTTAGTGTGTTTGTTTTAATTATGTCTGCATTTTCATTCAGTTTGTTTCTTTGCCTTGTAAATTTGTAGTACTTTTAAGTAATGCAAGTTATGCTGTACTATATTATGTTCACAGACTTGCTCCTTATCTGAGAGTAGGCATTGAGGGTGATTGAATTAATAATCACAATTCAACCTTCATGGCATACAAATTACTATATTACTACTTGAGCATGTCGTTAAGACAACGCTAGAGCATTGGTAACACATGATGGAGTCTAGTGTGTAGCGTGGGTGGAGTGATGTTTTATTTAATTTTTATTGTCTCCTTTGTCTGTTTTTCCTTTTTTCAGGAGGGGGGGGGGGAGGCACTCCCTTCTATTACCCTTTTGTCAAATATTTGCCCCTTAATTTTTGTTATATTTTGTTTTAATATTAGTTGGGGAAGGGGGCACAGGCCCCACTGCCCCCCTTTTACCAAATCTACTGTACACCTGTACACTGGAACCTTCCCACTCGTTCTGAATGGTGATGGACTTTGACGCCTGTTAATGTATATACTTATACATGTGGCCTGTGGTGAAGAGACCGTGCCTGAAAGGGTACTGATCATATGCCTTCAGCTTGGAAACATAAGCCCAGGTATATCAAATAATATATTCATTTGAAAATGAACTAGCTTGAAAGAAAATAATATGTCTGAATCCATTTAATTTGTCTGAACATAAAAATTGGGGGAAATATTGAAACATATGAACGAACCAAAGTTGCCTTCGTTTATAAAGAAACTTTAAAGGTTTAGATGAGTTTTGGTCAAACTCAATTTTAGTAACCAAAACCTGCACCATAACTAATAGTTACAACTCCACCATGCTCGAAAGATATAACAAATTACAAACGACTAAGTAAAAGCCTGTTACTATTCAAAAAGTAGCCTTAAAACACAAGAGGGCGCTGTCGAAAACAGCTTTGGTTTCAACCATAAAAAACAGCCCTGTGAGTTGTGACCAACACGTTTATATCTTGTCCACAATTCAAGCGTTATTGAATTATAACTACAAGTTTATAATGATAACTTTTAGAGACTGTTGTTGATAACTGTTTAGAGACAAATAATCTATGTTCCCTAATCGTCTGTAGAGTTACACAATTTACTCACCGGGTAAGGGTGGCTTTTGTTACCAAAAAGGTTGGACATTTTCCACCCCTCTGTGGGTTTGGAAATTACACCCCTGGTGAGGGTCGATTTTTTTCCTACCAATGCACCATAGAGGTTTAGATTTGTACGTATACATGTGTATTTTCATCCCAATAGTTTATCATTTTACCCTATGTGTGCGATAAAGAACGTTGTAGAGTATATTTTTTCACCCCTGTATTCAATAAACATCATACATTCCCTAAATAGGGTAAATTTCAGGATTTAATTTTAAATCAATTTTTGCATCCCAAAATGGGGGACATTTTAACGTCTTAGGGTAAACTTTAGCAAAAAGTGTATCACCATTGAATGTTGATAGTTTGCTCAAAGGGGTGCACATGTAAACTTGGTATGGTACAGTGTGAATCCGGTAACGCGTTTGTGGACCTACATTTAAACCCCTCATTTTGAAAATGAATATACTGCTTTTCATGATTCTCAAACCATTTCATTCATAAAATTATGTAATGTAATGATCACATTTTCGTTTTGTGATTAACAGCCATTTTGTAAACAAACACTAACAAATAACTGTGTTCCAATTAAATTAAGTTATTACAATTAAACCAATCCTGATGTTTCACTTGGTTCCCTCGTGGAAATAATGTATTTTCTAGAAGTCGATCAAAGTCATCTTCCATGTACCTGGCTGTCTTTTAATAGCAATATTATACGATTTTGGAGACTGAAGTGGTTACTTCTTTACGATATTTACTAATAAGGAGAACACCTAAGAAATTAAAGGGATAGTTGAGTTTTGGTAGAGAGGGCGCTAGACTACTTATTTGTTTTGTGAGGTAATGAAAAACTGAGTGTAAAATTTGAAAGAGCATAATATTTAGATAATAAAATCATCTTTGTTTGATCAAAATCGGTTCAGAGACGGCTGAAATATCCATAAATATAACAATTTGTAATAAACCTGGGGCCCCAGGTTTATTAGAGAATTTTGAACCAGCCGTTAAAAATTCCAAAAAATGCTTCCTCTTTTCAAAAAGTTACAAAATAGGTATTTAAATAGTTGTTGGTTATTTCACTATCTAATCACTATTTCAACAAAGCATCACATGCACAATATTTTATTCAAAATGGTTGAAACCGATGAGTGTTTAGAGAGAGCGACCTCTTACGTTGTAACGGCACTTTTTGAATGATAACATGATCTTTACTACGTCATTTGTAATGTTGTGTTCCTTTCTAGTTATAACTATCAGTTTGTAATGTAATGATGCAGGTTTTGGTTACTAAAATTCAGTTTCACCAAAACTGTACTCTCCTTACCAGAACTCAACTATCCCTTTAAATTACACATTCGGGTATATATAAAGCTTTTAATTCAACGGCAACCGAGCTCTGTAATGAATTACATTTATTCTCCACAACCAACCATTACAATTACGCACAAAAGTACTTGTTATTTCAATACGTTGATTAATTACACTTAACCTCCGCGCTCCTAACATAGTATTATTGGAAACTTCACGAACACGTGTATCATATGGCCATAGGGCATTCTTTGCAGCAGAGATATGGAATTTGCTACCTGTCGAATTCAAACAGAGCATTCACGACAGTTTTGTTTAAGAGTAAAGCTTATTGATATTAAGTTAGTTATATTTGTACATTTGTTTGATTTTGTTACTATAGCTTTTTATTCCATCTTTTTCTTTCGTTATGCGCCTGAGAGTAGGTTACCTATGTCATATTGGTATACAGTTGGGCTATGCCTAGATATATTGCACTTGAATTTGTAAATGCTTGATAGCATTATAAGTATGTATAGTTATTCATAATTATTGTGCTAGATGCGAATGCATCATTACAATTATGATGGTAGTGTGTTTAATACAAAATAGGGGGGGGGGGGGGGGTGCTCGTAAACCGTGTTGTTCAATCCGAGTAAATAGTTCAATATGTTAGATGAGTCATGAAAAGGGAAAATTTGATAGACAAATAACAATGTTTTGATAAATATGTGCCATTGATTATCCGAAATCGGATACATCTTGACTACGGCTGAAAGCGTATATATATGCTTTCAAATCAAATTTTCAATATCTCCATAATTATGAAGACATTTAGCAAAATCAAGACGCATTACATATTTCTCTTACCATAGGCAAAACAACAAGGTGCAAGATAAGTGTGAAAGCTCCAAGAAGTTTAGTTGAAATGTACAAAGTTAATGAACCACTTTAGTTGTTTATAACAAGAGCACCTCGTACGGATGTACGTAGTGAAGATAGTAAATTGATGTCAGATTATTATTAACTACACTAGTACTGTACTAGTGTACTACTACGGGAGTACTGCCAAATTGTTTTGACTACCATCGAAAAGGAACATCTCCATAATCAAGAGACATTCGAAAAACCCCATTTAATTATTCTGTTACCAAACAGCATGATTGGAGAAAATTAAAGAACATCCCATTAAATCTTTAGTTAAATTTAAAAAGTGAATGGATCACATACAACAAAAACACGTTGTACACAATGTTCGAATCAACGAGTTGCGATTTTGTATTGAAATCATATGCTTTTATTTTGAAATTGGAGCGAGAAGATGCGGGAATTGCGACGTCACCAATTTGCAATAAATATTATAATTATTACCATGTATAGTACGAAAGAAAGTGTTCATTGTATGTATACAAAGTGTATCAAATTAAAGTAGGCCTAGTGTTGGTTGCGATAGATTGATGCATTTTATAAAGTTTGTACCACCTTTCTTTGTTGACTTTCCTTCTAGATTTGGCAGACCATCCTTATATCATAAATAATCACTTCAGTTATGCAGCATTTGCATTTTGTAAAATACATATGACCTCGTCAACTTACTGTCAAAGATCAACATGATATGCAAGACTTATTCGTAATGAAAATATTTCGCAGAGAGATAAGCTTATTCAGATTAACGATGTACATAATTCGCGCGTTCGTCTTCCGTGCAAAGGTCGGATGTGTTTTCTGTCATCGCGACTTGTGAACTATTTCGGTTCGATTTATCAATTGAGTTATTTCAAATGAAAACACAACAAAAGGCGTTTTATATATATAATACCCTAAGAAGATACATACGCTACATGCAGTGCAATCATATAATATATGGTCTTACGCTATCGTGGATTGAACGGAAAACTGAGGCAAAGCTCAGATGAGGTTAATGGTGTTAAGTTCATTGATGTTTACTTGACAGACGAGACATCTACTTGTCTTATGACGCTGTCAATGTTTTAATCATGAAACATTAATACGAGTTTGTATGTTCATGTTTTAATTAGCAGCACGGGCGTAGACATGACATTGATATCCATTGAACTGGAAGGATGATCTATTCATTCATCCCCCCTTATGAATAGGTATTACGTAAGTCGCTACGCCAGTGATTATCAGTCTTACTTTGAAATTATAATTATGCGTCTGTGGTTGGCGACATTTGATCTAGTTGTTGGTGGGTGGTCAAAGACAGCGTGATAGTCGGAAGACACTTTTCCAAGCTTTTTACTAAATCCCGTATCATTGGATGATCTTAAAAGATGCAGGAAATTTAAACTTTACATACCCAAAACAAAATTAAACTGATACCAATAATATTGCCGATGATGATAATAATATTAACATTTCAATAGGGTAGCTGCTATTAACACGTACTCTACTATGCTTATAAAGAGCGCTATAAAATCAACGACAAAAACCAAAGAATTTCCAAAAATGCTTATTTCAGACTAAAATGATGATACGATTAAAGTGAAACAGGTAAGGTGACTAACTCCTCGAAAAATACTTGGAGCTTCCTCGTTTCTCTTCTACCGTGTTGTTTAGCTTAAGGTAAGAGAAGATTAAAATAGGGTTATATTTTTTCAAATGTCCCTTTAGTATGAAGATATTTATCATTGAAAATCATTATTTCAAAAGCGTTGCTAACGCTTTTGATAAAAAGTACAATTGCCGTAGCTGAACACGTCCGGCCAGCTGGCGTGAGAAACCTTCCCGACCCTAAGTACTGTTGAGCCGAGCGCGCGCAAATTCCATGAATTCCGTACCGTCTGTATACACGGGTGCGGATATCGTCAAGATCAAACGGATGATGATTACTGCGACAAATCTACGGCAGGCCATCAGTATTCGGTGATAAAATATGAACTCAATATTTGTTTTTTCACTAGGTAAACAGTGTTCGTTTTCTTTCAAACTTTCACAAATCTTTCAATTGTATTTTACAATGATATTGATATAGGATTGAAGTCTCAAATGTCATTTTGTGCAATATCTGACACTTTACAGGGATCACTTTAAGGTGTGTTTCGTGCACGAATATAGAGAACACTGTTTACCTAGTGAAAATGGGGAACTTGATGCCAGAATAGTACTTAATGCCAAGTGATTTGAAATAAGGTAGCAGCTATACATATGTACTCTACTGCGCTTATAAAGAGCTCCTATAAAATGAAGAAAAAAAAGACATGCAAACCTACACAATTATGAAAAGGCCGATATAAACAAATATTTAGATATATATTTTGTTATACTATTATCAACGCCTGAAGTATGTCCCGTATTTTACTAGATATACTCTTTTTGATAGTTGTGAAGAACTGTTTTAATCTTAGAATTTTCCCAAAATGATTATTTGAGACTTAAATGATTACAAGATTATTCTCAACATGCTGAATGGTGTGTTTCATGCACTAACACCGAGAACACTGTTCACCTAGTGAAAAGGGGAAACTTGATGCCAGATTAGTAATTATTTCCTATTGATTTAATAGAACGCTTTTCACTATTATCATACATATGCCAACTTATAAGAGGGATATATTTGAAGATAAAAAACCCATTTCATTCTTCTGTTACCATATTTAGCCAAACAAAGAGGTACAAGAGAAATGTGAAAGCTCTAAGTGGGCTCTTTTTATTGTAAATGTGTAGTAATTTTGCTAATATTGTAATAACTTTGTAATGTGTGAATGTCTTTCTCGAAAATGAGTTTATAAATTTAGAGGTGGTTTATAAATATCTATTTCCTTACGAATATATTGTCAATGTAAAGTTGAAAATAATAATGTTTTAATGTTTTCATTTTGTAATGTTGCACTTAGTTTCACTTGTTTAATTTCATGAACGTTTGTTTGTTTCATGTTTTACGATATACAAAAGTTCTCCCTCATTGTATCGCAAAGACATATACAAATAACACAATTCCATTTTGAAAGGAACGTTGAATTTGGTTGCATGTAGGCAATGCAAAGTTAAGTTTATATTTCTAAACGGTTGCATTTCCATGAATTCCATCAACTGTAGGCAACAATTTCATTTTCCAATTTGTCTTTGTTTTTTAGTTTTATATCTTTCATTTCCGAAGGACCATCAATATCTATGGGACAAGATTAAAACATTGATTATTATTTTCATTTAATGAGAATATCTAAACAAAGTAACTTTGTCAATGCGAAGATAAAATGTCGTACTTAACAAGTGGACAGTTTGGCCCAAACCCAGTAACATGTTTGTATTAGGATTAAAATAGTATACAAAATTTCATTAAACAATGTGACAGATGGGATAAACATTTAGTTTAACATAAAACTTAAGTTAAACATAATGTTCGGAGTTGTATTTTGAGAACTGTTACTGCCTTCAGCTTGGAAACATAAACCCATGTATATCAACTATTATATTCATTTGAAAATGAACGAGCTTGAAACAAAATAATATGCATTAATCCAATTGATTTGTGTAAACAAAATATTTGTGGAAACATTGAAATATATGAACTAACCTAAAATGCCTATGATTCAGAAACTAAAGTCATAAAAACAGTCAATTTGTTAGTGTGTTTGTTTTAATTATGTCTGCATTTTCATTCAGTTTGTTTCTTTGCCTTGTAAATTTGTAGTACTTTTAAGTAATGCAAGTTATGCTGTGCTATATTATGTTCACAGACTTGCTCCTTATCTGAGAGTAGGCATTGAGGGTGATTGAATTAATAATCACAATTCAACCTTCATGGCATACAAATTACTATATTACTACTTGAGCATGTCGTTAAGACAACGCTAGAGCATTGGTAACACATGATGGAGTCTAGTGTGTAGCGTGGGTGGAGTGATGTTTTATTTAATTGTTATTGTCTCCTTTGTCCGTTTTTCCTTTTTTCAGGAGGGGGGGGGGGGGAGGCACTCCCTTCTATTACCCTTTTGTCAAATATTTGCCCCTTAATTTTTGTTATATTTTGTTTTAATATTAGTTGGGGAAGGGGGCACAGGCCCCACTGCCCCCCTTTTACCAAATCTACTGTACACCTGTACACTGGAACCTTCCCACTCGTTCTGAATGGTGATGGCCTTTGACGCCTGTTAATGTATATACTTATACATGTGGCCTTTGGTGAAGAGACCGTGCCTGAAAGGGTACTGATCATATGCCTTCAGCTTGGAAACATAAGCCCAGGTATATCAAATAATATATTCATTTGAAAATGAACTAGCTTGAAAGAAAATAATATGTCTGAATCCATTTAATTTGTCTGAACATAAAAATTGGGGGAAATATTGAAACATATGAACGAACCAAAGTTGCCTTCGTTTATAAAGAAACTTTAAAGGTTTAGATGAGTTTTGGTCAAACTAAATTTTAGTAACCAAAACCTGCACCATAACTAATAGTTACAACTCCACCATGCTCGAAAGATATAACAAATTACAAACGACTAAGTAAAAGCCTGTTACTATTGAAAAGTAGCCTTAAAACACAAGAGGGCGCTCTCGAAAACAGCTTTGGTTTCAACCATAAAAAAAAACAGCCCTGTGAGTTGTGACCAACACGTTTATATCTTGTCCACAATTCAAGCGTTATTGAATTATAACTACAAGTTTATAATGATAACTTACAAGTTACAGTAACTAACGTTAAGTCTTACCAGAACTGTGCTATCTGTTTAGAGACAAATAATCTATGTTCCCTAATCGTCTGTAGAGTTACACAATTTACTCACCGGGTAAGGGTGGCTTTTGTTACCAAAAAGGTTGGACATTTTCCACCCCTCTGTGGGTTTGGAAATTACACCCCTGGTGAGGGTCGATTTTGTTTCTACCAATGCACCATAGAGGTTTAGATTTGTACGTATACATGTGTATTTTCATCCCAATAGTTTATCATTTTACCCTATGTGTGCGATAAAGAACGTTGTAGAGTATATTTTTTCACCCCTGTATTCAATAAACATCATACATTCCCTAGGGTAAATTTCAGGATATAATTTTAAATCAATTTTTGCATCCCAAAATGGGGGACATTTTAACGTCTTAGAGTAAACTTTAGCAAAAAGTGTATCACCATTGAATGTTGATAGTTTGCTCAAAGGGGTGCACATGTAAACTTGGTATGGTACAGTGTGCATCCGGTAACGCGTTTGTGGACCTACATTTAAACCCCTCATTTTGAAAATGAATATACCGCTTTTCATGATTCTCAAACCATTTCATTCATAAAATTATGTAATGTAATGATCACATTTTCGTTTTGTGATTAACAGCCATTTTGTAAACAAACACTAACAAATAACTGTGTTCCAATTAAATTAAGTTATTACAATTAAATCAATCCTGATGTTTCACTTGGTTCCTTCGTGGAAATAATGTATTTTCTAGAAGTCGATCAAAGTCATCTTCCATGTACCTGGCTGTCCTCTTTTAGTAGCAATATTATACGATTTTGGAGACTGAAGTGGTTACTTCTTTGCGATATTTACTAATAAGGAGAACACCTAAGAAGTTAAAGGGATAGTTGAGTTTTGGTAGAGAGGGCGCTAGACCACTTATTTGTTTTGTGAGGTAATGAAAAACTGAGTGTAAAATTTGAAAGAGCATAATATTTAGATAATAAAATCATCTCTGTTTGATCAAAATCGGTTCAGAGATGGCTGAAATATCAATAAATATAACAATTTGTAATAAACCTGGTGCCCCAGGTTTATTAGAGAATTTTGAACCAGCCGTTAAAAATTCCAAAAAATGCTTCCTCTTTTCAAAAAGTTACAAAATAGGTATTTAAATAGTTGCTGGTTATTTCTCTATCTAATCACTATTTCAACAAAGCATCACATGCACAATATTTTATTCAAAATGGTTGAAACCGATGAGTGTTTAGAGAGAGCGACCTTTTACGTTGTAACGGCACTTTTTGAATGATAACATGATCTTTACTACGTCATTTGTAATTTTGTGTTCCTTTCTAGTTATAACTATTAGTTTGTAATGTAATGATGCAGGTTTTGGTTACTAAAATTCAGTTTCACCAAAACTGTACTCTCCTTACTAAATTTTAGTAACCAAAACCTGCACCATAACTAATAGTTACAACTCCACCATGCTCGAAAGATATAACAAATTACAAACGACTAAGTAAAAGCCTGTTACTATTGAAAAGTAGCCTTAAAACACAAGAGGGCGCTCTCGAAAACAGCTTTGGTTTCAACCATAAAAAAACAGCCCTGTGAGTTGTGACCAACACGTTTATATCTTGTCCACAATTCAAGCGTTATTGAATTATAACTACAAGTTTATAATGATAACTTACAAGTTACAGTAACTAACGTTAAGTCTTACCAGAACTGTGCTATCTGTTTAGAGACAAATAATCTATGTTCCCTAATCGTCTGTAGAGTTACACAATTTACTCACCGGGTAAGGGTGTCTTTTGTTACCAAAAAGGTTGGACATTTTCCACCCCTCTGTGGGTTTGGAAATTACACCCCTGGTGAGGGTCGATTTTTTTTCTACCAATGCACCATAGAGGTTTAGATTTGTACGTATACATGTGTATTTTTATCCCAATAGTTTATCATTTTACCCTATGTGTGCGATAAAGAACGTTGTAGAGTATATTTTTTCACCCCTGTATTCAATAAACATCATACATTCCCTAAATAGGGTAAATTTCAGGATTTAATTTTAAATCAATTTTTGCATCCCAAAATGGGGGACATTTTAACGTCTTAGGGTAAACTTTAGCAAAAAGTGTATCACCATTGAATGTTGATAGTTTGCTCCAAGGGGTGCACATGTAAACTTGGTATGGTACAGTGTGCATCCGGTAACACGTTCGTGGACCTACATTTAAACCCCTCATTTTGAAAATGAATATACTGCCTTTCATGATTCTCAAACCATTTCATTCATACAATTATGTAATGTAATGATCACATTTTCGTTTTGTGATTAACAGCCATTTTGTAAACAAACACTAACAAATAACTGTGTTCCAATTAAATTAAGTTATTACAATTAAACCAATCCTGATGTTTCACTTGGTTCCCTCGTGGAAATAATGTATTTTCTAGAAGTCGATCAAAGTCATCTTCCATGTACCTGGCTGTCCTCTTTTAGTAGCAATATTATACGATTTTGGAGACTGAAGTGGTTACTTCTTTACGATATTTACTAATAAGGAGAACACCTAAGAAGTTAAAGGGATAGTTGAGTTTTGGTAGAGAGGGCGCTAGACTACTTATTTGTTTTGTGAGGTAATGAAAAACTGAGTGTAAAATTTGAAAGAGCATAATATTTAGATAATAAAATCATCTCTGTTTGATCAAAATCGGTTCAGAGATGGCTGAAATATCCATAAATATAACAATTTGTAATAAACCTGGGGCCCCAGGTTTATTAGAGAATTTTGAACCAGCCGTTAAAAATTCAAAAAAATGCTTCCTCTTTTCAAAAAGTTACAAAATAGGTATTTAAATAGTTGTTGGTTATTTCTCTATCTAATCACTATTTCAACAAAGCATCACATGCACAATATTTTATTCAAAGTATTATTGGAAACTTCACGAACACGTGTATCATATGGCCATAGGGCATTTATCGCAGCATAGATATGGAATATGCTACCTGTCGAATTCAAACAGAGCATTCACGAAAGTTTTGTTTAAGAGTAAAGCTTATTGATATTAAGTTTAATTTTGTACATTTGTTTGATGTTGTTACTCTAGCTTTTTATTCCATTTTCTTTTTCGTTATGCGCCTGATAGTAGGTTACCTATGTCATATTGGTATACAGTTGGGCTATGCCTAGATATATTGCACTTTAATTTGTAAATGCTTGATAGCATTAAAAGTATGTATAGGTTTTTTTTCTAATTATTGTGATAGATGCGAATGCATCATGACAGTTATGATGGTAGTGTGTTTAATACAAAATAGGGGGGGGGGGGTGCTCGTAGGCCGTGTTGTTCAATCCGAGTAAAGAGTTCAATATGTGAGATGAGTCATGAAAAGGGTACATTTGATAGACAAATAACAATGTTTTGATAAATATGTGCGTGATTATTGGAAATCGGATACATCTTGACTACGGCTTAGGGCGTATATAGACGCATTCAAATCATATGTTAAATATCTCCATAATTAGGAAGACAATTAGCAAAATCAAGACGCATTTCATGTTTCTTTTACCAAAGGCAGAACAACAAGGTGCAAGAGAAGTGTGAAAGCTCCAAGAAGTTTTGTTGAAATGTACAAAGTTAATGAACCACTTTAGTTGTTTATAACAAGAGCCAGGGGCGTCGATCCGTTTTTGCGATTGGGGGGGGGCGAAATTTGAAAAAATTTCCAGAGTGACCATGCACTGAGAGAGCCAAAAGCCCCACATTGGCATGCCCGGAAGTTTTATTATGCGCTCTTTGAAAGTGTCTTGATGGCTCGAAGACCTGACTTTGGGGGCACCCACATTTGGGGACAATAATGGGGGTCCAGGGGGCGGAGCCCCCGGAAGCTTTTAGATTTCAGACATTTGCAACTCCTATCATGGGTGTTAAAATTGTATAAAATAGTGAACCTACTCGTAATGTATTTTTAAAGGGCATAGCGAGGAAAAGATTGAGCCTTGCATGAGATGGATTCACGTGATCCTGTATACTATAGAGCCATCGATATAGTCTAGGGCATTGGGCTCCCATGAAACTAAGCAAGGGCGTCAACAACTTCTCAAAAGTGGAGGGGAGACATTGCGAGGAAGCGAAGCGACCGAGCGGGGGAGGGTGTGGGAGGGGGTATCCCCCTCCCACAGTAGGGAGCTTTTGTATTTTGGGGCGTGAAATTGTGCGATTTGGTGCACACCTGAGACAGAAATTTCACGTAATATGAAGTATATAAGTATGGAACCAAACATACATGACAAAGGGAGGGGGACAATCTCCTCCACTTTCAAATGTGGGGGGACATGATATTCCAATTTGATTTGCGTTCAGCGCATATGGACCGAATTGACTGAAAGATATATTTCAGATTATTTTATTTTCTGTGACGGTGTGCTATCTACAGATGAGGGTTTAATAAACTTCGTTTGAGGTGTGCGTTTGAGAAATTACACTGCCCAACACATTTGGAAAGGTGAGTTCCCGCAACCAAAATGAAACATGCAATATGAGAAACTGCATGCGCGCGAAGCGCGCGGCAAAAAATAGATTTACAGTCCTTTTCAAACAAAAAAAAACGACTATTTTGAAGATTAATTATTGATAAATGTGTCTTTCCCCTCTTTGGCATTATATCACTCGATTTTTTTCTTCCTCATTTTCGGAATTATTGGGGGGGCGAAATGATATGTTCGCCCCCCCAATATTTTCATTGGGGGGGCGACCGCCCCCCCTGCCCCCCCGGATCGACGCCCCTGACAAGAGCACCTCGTACGGATGTACGTAGTGAAGATAGTAAATTGATGTCAGATTATTATTAACTACACTATTACTGTACTAGTGTACTACTACGGGAGTACTGCCAAAATGTTTTGACTACCATCGAACAGTATGAACAGTATGATTGGAGAACATTAAAGAACATCCCATTAAATCTTTAGTTAAATTTAAAAAGTGAATGGATCACATAAAACAAAAACACATTGTACGCAATGTTCGAATCAACGAGTTGCGATTTTGTATTGAAATCATATGCTTTTATTTTGAAATTGGAGCGAGAAGATGCGGGAATTGCGACGTCACCAATTTGCAATAAATATTATAATTATTACCATGTATAGTACGAAAGAAAGTGTTCATTGTATGTATACAAAGTGTATCAAATTAAAGTAGGCCTATAGTGTTGGTTGCGATAGATTCAATCAATGCATTTCATAAGGTTTGTACCACCTTTCTTTGTTGACTTTCCTGCTAGATTTGGCAGACCATCCTTATATCATAAATAATCACTTCAGTTATGCAGCATTTGCATTTGGTAAAATACATATGACCTCGTCAACTTACTGTCAAAGATCAACATGATATGCAAGACTTATTCGTAATGAAAATATTTCGCAGAGAGATAAGCTTATTCAGATTAACGATGTACATAATTCGCGCGTTCGTCTTCCGTGTAAAGGTCGGATGTGTTTTCTGTCATCGCGACATGTGAACTATTTCGTTTCGAATTATCAATTGAGTTATCTCAAATGAAAAAAACAACAAAAGGCGTTATTTATATAGTACCCTAAGAAGAGACATACACTACATGCAGTGCAATCATATAATATATGGTCTTACAATATCGTGGATTGAACGGAAAACTGAGGCAAAGCTCAGATGAGGTTTATGGTGTTAAGTTCATTGATGTTTACTTGACAGACGAGACATCCACTTGTCTTATGACGCTGTCAATGTTTTAATCATGAAACATTAATACGAGTTTGTATGTTCATGTTTTAATTAGCAGCACGGGCGTATAGACAAGACATTGATACCCATTCAACTGGAGGGATAATCTATTCATTCACCCCCCCCCCCCCCCCCTATGAATAGGTATTACGTAAGTCGCTACGCCAGTGATTATCAGTCTTACTTTGAAATTATAATTATGCCTCTGTTGTTGGCGACATTTGACCTAGTTGTTGGTGGGTGGTCAAAGACAGCGTGATAGTCGGAAGACACTTTTCCAAGCTTTTTACTAAATCCCGTATCATTGGATGATCTTGAAAGATGCAGGAAATTTAAACTTTACATACCCAAAACAAAATTAAACTGATACCAATAATATTGCCGATGATGATAATAATATGAACATTTCAATAGGGTAGCTGCTATTAACACGTACTCTACTATGCTTATATAGGGCTCCTATAAACTCAACGAAAAGACCAAAGAATTTCCTAAAATGCTTATTTCAGACTAAAATGATGATATGATTAAAGTGAGGACACATCATCCTATTTTCAGATACCTCTGGATGATTGCCAGAAAATGGCAAATGAGTTTAATGAGCACTTTGCATCTGTTGCTAAGAATATGAATAATGATATCCATGTGGAAGAACAGTCCTACGGACTTGATAATGAAAATTTTGTATTTGATGCAACCAAACATGATTTACTTGAATTATCACCAGTACTTGAAATTGATGTCCTCAAAGAATTAATGACATTTCCTAATAAGAGGTCAGCTGGTCTTGATGGCATCTCAATCGAAACATTGAAAAAATCAGCCGATGCAATTATAAAGCCATTAACATACATTATTAATATGTCGATTGCTTATAAGGAGGTTCCTGCAAAATGGAAAATAGCTAAAATTATACCATTATACAAAAAAGGTGAGAAGCTTATTCCCAATAATTATAGACCCATATCATTATTAATATGTGCTTCGAAAATTCTTGAAAGAATCGTTCAGAATCAATTATTGAATCACTTAAATTTATATGAACTTCTTTCTCCACATCAATCAGGTTTTAGGAAAAAACACTCTACAGTCAGCGCTCTTGTTAAAGTAACAGATGACTGGCTTAAAGCCATGGATAAAAGCCTTTATACCGGTGTTTTGTATGTAGATCTTCAAAAATCATTTGATATGGTAGATCATGAATGTCTTTTGAAAAAGTTGTCTTTGTTTGGTCTTGCTGACAATACGCTACAGTGGTTTAGAAGCTATTTGTCTGAAAGGAAGATACTGACCTCGATTAATGACACTTTATCAGATGTTTTACCATTGACACTAGGAGTACCGCAGGGTTCACTTCTAGGGCCCTTATTATTTGTTATATTTATAAATGATTTGCCATGTATATTTGATAAATGTAGCACCCATTTGTACGCGGATGATACAGCAATTTATTTTTCTCATAAAGATCCTAAAGTAGTACAATCAATTTTAACTCGGGAATTACTTGTTTTGGATGAATGGATGAAACGCAACAAATTGAAAATGAATTACGATAAAACTGTCTGTATGTTAATTGCATCACGATATATGTTAAACAAAGGTGATGAATTAAAATTGCAAATAGGTAAATATGTAATTGAGCAAGTACAAACTACTAAATACCTTGGGTTAATTATTGATAATGAGTTGAAATGGGATGAACAAATTACTTGTTTATGCAAAAAAACTGGGCAAATGGTTTCTTTTTTAAGTCGCTTAAGACATTTCTTAGACAAATCTAGTTTGGTATTAATATATAAAAGTATAATTTTACCCCATTTTGATTATGCTGACATTGTATGGATGTCAGCCTCTCAAACATTGCGCAATCAAGTGCAAAAAATTCAAAATAGAGCTGGAAGAATTATTTTGAAAATAAATCCATTTTTACACGTCTCGACTGAAGAGGTCCACAATAGATTAAATTGGGAAAAATTAGAAAATCGCCGAAGAAATCATATGCATGTAATGATGTATAAAATTATACATGGTTTTACCCCAAAGTATATGGGTATAAATTTAGAAAGGAAAAGGAGTGAGTACTATTTACGTGCAGGTGATAATTTAGCTCTTCCGAAACCCCGAACTAACTATTGTAAAAGAACATTCTTTTATAGAGGATCTAGTCTCTTTAATGAATTAAACCCTATTGTTCGTAATGCAGCAACTTTATACGCATTTAAACAACATTTGTCAAAACTTTAAGATAGATTTCCTTACCGTTTAAAAAAAAAAGTTAATACTCATGTATATGCTTTGGTTTAATGTGTTAAATTATCGTTAGTTACAGGGATATAATTTTGTATATTTGTTTTTGTTTTTTTTTTCTTTTGATTTTGTACTATCATTTTTTTTTTTTTTTTTTTTGTTGTTCTGGTATACGGTATATTTCTACCCCTTGTATCTTATCTGGTCCCCATGGAAGAACAGCAGTGGGGTCTAATGCCCCACAGCTGAATATGGGCTATCCAGCCGTTCTTATCATTACTTTTATACTGTTTATTCATGTATGATTTGCACAATTTCTTTTATTTGTATATATGAATCTTCATGTATTGTTTTGATGTTGAATTTTTTTTTTTATATGGAAATAAAAACAAACAAACAATACAGGTAAAGTGTCTAACTCCTCGAAACATACTTGGAGCTTCCTCGTTTCTCTTCTGCCGTGTTGTTTAGCTTAAGGTAAGAGAAACTTAAAATAGGGTTAGATTTGTTTCAAATGTCCCTTTAGTATGAAGATAGTTATCATTGAAAATCATTATTTCAAAAGCGTTGCTAACGCTTTTGATAAAAAAGTACAATTGCCGTAGCTGA
Source organism: Echinarachnius parma (assembly GCA_037951105.1). Classification (NCBI taxonomy): domain Eukaryota; kingdom Metazoa; phylum Echinodermata; class Echinoidea; order Clypeasteroida; family Echinarachniidae; genus Echinarachnius; species Echinarachnius parma. Next base: position 24,346 of record JBAMJV010006168.1, read on the forward strand.
ACACGTCCGGCCAGCGAGCGTGGGAAACCTTCCCGACCCTAAGTACTGTTGAGCCGAGCGCGTGCAAATTCCATGAATTCCGTACCGTCTGTATACACGTGTGTGGATATCGTCAAGATCAAACGGATGATGATTACTGCGACAAATCTACGGCAGGCCATCAGTATTCGGTGATAAAATATGAACTCAATATTCGTTTTTTTTCACTAGGCAAACAGTGTTCGTTTTCTTTCAAACTTTCACAAATCTTCAATTGTATTTTACAATGATATTCATATAGGATTGAAGTCTCAAATGTCATTTCGTGCAATATCTGACACTTTACAGGGATCACTTTAAGGTGTGTTTCGTGCACCAATACAGAGAACACTGTTTACCTAGTGAAAATGGGGAACTTGATGCCAGAATAGTACTTAATGCCAAGTGATTTGAAATAAGGTAGCAGCTATAAATATGTACTCCACTGCGCTTATAAAGAGCTCCTATAAAATGAACAAAAAAAGAACAAAGACATGCAAACCTACACAATTATGAAAAGGCCGATATAAACAAATATTTAGATATATATTTTGTTATACTATTATCAACGCCTGAAGTGTGTACGGTATGCTACTAGACAAACTCCTTTTAATAGTTGTGAAGAACTGTTTTAATCTTAGAATTTTCCCAAAATGATTATTTGAGACTTAAATGATTACAAGATTATTCTCAACATGCTGAATGGTGTGTTTCATGCACTAATACAGAGAACACTGTTTACCTAGTGAAAAGGGGAAACTTGAGGCCAGATTAGTAATTATTGCCTATTGATTTGATAGAACGCTTTACACTATATCATACATATGCCCACTTATAAGAGGGATATATTTGAAGATAAAAAACCCATTTCATTCTTTTGTTACCATATTTAGCCAAACAAAGAGGTACATGAGAAATGTGAAAGCTCTAAGTGGGCTCTTTTTATTGTAAATGTGTAGTGATTGTGCTAATATTGTAATAACTTTGTAATGTGTGACTGTCTTTTTCGAAAATTAAGAGGTGGTTCATAAATATCTATTTCCTTACCAATATATTTTCAATGTAAATTTGAAAATAATAATGTTCTTATTGTCTGCTCGTTTTGTTGATTTAATGTTTTCACTTTGTAATGTTGCTCATAGTTCCACTTGTTTAATTTGAGTGTTTGTTTGTTTACTGTTTAACTGTAATACCTATATTTATATGAATGATTTTTACTTGTATTGTTTGTGAATGTAATGGATCTCGTGAAGAGCATTGAACGACAGGCCTCTTTACAGAAAATAGCATGCATAATTACATCCATAAGTCAAAACATTTCTTGTTATAATGATATTTGGGGGTATTGATATAAAATTGTTATTATTTTCCAAAAATATCATTCTTACAATGAAGGCCTTAGGGATATGTACTGTCTCCACTTCTACTCAAGCCCGCATGGATCCAATCTTGTATGTTCAAGTTGAAAAAAGTTATGTATATTGCTAGTATTGGAAGACTACCGTCCAAATTCGATTGATCGTTTTAAAACTTAAAATAGAGGCATTCATATCTTATAATAATTCAACTCGATATGCTGCTAATTTTAATTCATATAATTCCACTCTAATAAAAAAAAACACTCACTCATTCATCTTGCTGGTCCCGATATAAACAAATTCTCCCTCATTGCATCGCAAAGACATATACAAAATAACACAATTCCATTTTGAAAGGAACGTTGAATTTGGTTGCATGTAGGCTATGCAAAGTAAAGTTTATACTTCTAAAACGGTTGCATTTCCATAAATCCCATCCACTGTAGGCAACAATTTCATTTTCCAATTTGTCTTTGTTTTTTAGTTTGATATCTTTCATTTCCGCAGGACCATCATTATCTATGGGACAAGATTAAAACATTGATTATTATCTTCATTTAATGCGAATATTTAAGCAAAGTAAGATTGCTTATGCGAAGGATAAAGGTCGTACTTAACAAATACACAGTTTGGCCCAAACCCAGTAACATGTTTTTATTAGGATTAAAATAGTATGAACAATTTCATTAAACAACGTGACCTGAAACTTAAAGCAAACATAATGTTCACAGTTGTAGTTCGAGAACTTTTACTGCCTTCAGCTTGGAAACATGAACCCAGGTATATTAAAATATTGTATTCATTTGAAAATAAACTAGTTTGAAACAAAATGATATGCTTTCATCCAATACATTTTACTGAAAAATACAAATTGGGGGAAATATGAACAAACCTAAAATGCGTTTGTTTCAGAATTTAAAGTCATAAACAACATTTTATGTTTCCTGAGTTTGTTTTAATTATTTCTGTATTGTTAATCAGTTTGTTTCTTTGCCTTGCAAATTTGTAGTAATTGTAAGTAATGCTAGTTATGCTGTGATATATTATGTTCACAGACTTGCTTCTTTTCTGAAAACGGGGATTGATAGTGGTTATTAAATAATCACAATTCAACCTTCATGGCATATACATTTCTATAGAACTACTTGAGCATATCGTTAACACAACGGGAGAGCATTGGCAACATGGAGACTGATAAAGTCGAGTGCGTAGCGTGGGCGGAGTGGGATTGTATTTGTTGTTTTCATTTTTTCTGGTTTTTGGTTCTTTCAGGGTTGGGGGACGAAATAATTGGGGGCACTCTTTATGTTTTATTACGTTTTTAACATTTCCCCCTAATATTTTGGGGGGTAGTTTTGTTGAAATATTATTGGGAAAGGGGGCACAAGCCCCACGGCCCCCCTTTTACCAAAACCTCGTCACCGGTACACTGGAACCTTCCAACTCGTTCTGAATGGTGATGAACTTTGATGCTTTGAAGTTTCTTTGCACGTGGCCTTTTGTGCAAAAACTGTGGCTAAAAGAGGACTGATCATGCTCGCAGGGCGCGGGAGGCTCTATTTTCTAAAAGCTGTACATGTGCTTTTATAACCAGTGTGCCAATTGGGAAGGTTTTAGTTTGTCCCCCCCCCCCCCCCCTCCGGCGCTACGCCACTGTGAATGTGGAAACGTGCAGTTATCGAACGCTGTTTGATGATTGCATTTTAGCCTATTACGATCAAGCTATAGAAGGCTGACTTTTTGTTTGGTTAGCAAACAAAGGCAGAGGAAACAATACATTTCACTGTTCTACGTTTTATGCGAATACAAGTACAAAAAAATAATATGGAATACAAAACACCTCAAAGTAACCAGGTCCTAATGCTAGGTTTACACCATGTCCCCGGCGGCCACGGCAGCCCCGTTTGCCAAAAACGTAGTGCGCCGTGATATTTTAACAAATTTTCCCTCTGTATTCAGGTTTTGTTAGGTCTTGCCAAGTTTTCTCACGGTCTTTCACCGTCTATCACGGTATCCGTGACCGGCCGTGGGGGAAGAGCCCCTTCACCCACTGATGGTGCGTTTACACCATGATCCTGGCTGCCACGGCAGCCCCGTTGTAGGCCACCGTGGACAAAACGGGATGGACGGACGTGAGACAACGCGGGGGTGGGGGGGGGGGGCGGAATTGGCAAACGTGACAGGCCGCGATTGCCGTTGATGCCGGGCCAGATTTGTAAACTGTCAACAAATTTGCCACGGCCATGGGCGTCGATCTGTCATTGATACCCATTCATCAGGGGGGGGGGGGTGATCTATTCATTCATCCCCCTGATGAATAGGTATTACGTAAGTATGAGTATGATAAGCCTAGCAGGCCGGGGTGAACGCAACAAAACGTGACAAAACTTGGAAGCTGTCCGTAGTACGACGGGAAAGGACCTTGAGATGTCGGGGAATGGCTTCCCGTCCTACTACGGACATCCTCCAAGTTTTTAGTTACGGCCTGTCACGTTTTGCTGCGTTCACCCCGTTTTACTACGGCCTGCTAGGTTGCCGTGGTAAATTTGTTGACAGTTTAAAAATCTGGCCCGGCATATACACGGCAGTCACGTTTGCCCATTCCGTCCCCCCGCGTTGTCTCACGTCCATCCCGTTATGTCCACGGTGGCCTGAAACGGGGCTGTCGTGGCCGCCGGGGACATGGTGTAAACCTAGCATAACCACTGTCAGCGCGAAAGAAAAGGGTGTATTTTCATGTTACATGTGTATGCAAATATTAGTGTATTTGTTTGTACCTTGTGTTTGTAGCAGAGTTTATGAGATATCCTCGAGGGTACCTAACATCCGTGTCAAATATAGAACGCCATGTAAAAAAGAGAATCAAAAAGATCATACCTAACATAGGCATTACCCCCCAGACAATTACCCCCCGGACAACTACCCCCCGGAATATTACCCCCCAAGACAATTACCCACCGGATAATTAACCCCCCCCCCCGGACGATTACCCCCCCCCCCCCCCACCCCCAAGACAACTACCCCCCCCCCCCCCCCCCGCCCCCAAAGACAAACTATGTGACCGCTCAGGCCGGTAGCCTTGATTTTTCAAGGGGGTGTGTTTGGGGGTGTGTATTTGCAAAAACGGGACCAAGACCCCTGGTTGAGTCGTGTAAGTGGGGGGGGGGGGGGGGGGGGGGGGGGTACGCACCCAACGCATCTCCATGCTACAGGACTGCCAGTACACAAATATACTGCAGACATCGTACGATATCTATCGTGTTTGCAAAATCAAATTAATGTTATCATGTTCCATTCCCAGTTTCACACGACCCAGGTAACGGTAACCGCAAGCGCATACCACACGTTCGCGCGGTTACCAGGAACTAGTTATATTAAAGTGGCAGGGACAAGGCCGATAGAGGACGCTAGTCATATTACGCGCGCTATACGCACGAGACGCGCCGTCTATACAAACTAATGGTATCCACTGTTAGCAGCACGTTCGTTCTAGCCTAGTTTGCGAAGGCCCGAAGCTTATTCGGAATCTCCGCTATATAGTTTGTATAGACGGCGCGTCTCGTACGTAGCGCGCGTTATATGACTAGCGTCCTCTATCGAATATTAATACGAAACAACATAAAAACATCCCAATCCGAAATCGTAGGAAATCCGCTCAGTGAGTTCGCAGAGCATCAACAAGGCTTCCCATTTGTAAACAAATATGCATGACTTGAATTTCTATGAAAAAGTAATGAGTAGGAACAAGAACATTTCAAATCGCATAAACTAAGATGAATTAGGTGTTTCATGAAAAGAAAGGCGTCGATACGACGCCTTATATTCCAAAGTACCCTATATGTTATTATTTGTGTCGTTTCAATCTGACGTAGAAAAAAGGGTAAAATTTAAGATTAAAAATATGATAATAAAACAAGAATTTAATGATTCACGTTTACTTTTAGGCTTATAACATTATATCAAATGTGTTTGCGTCTCGGTAATTTTTATATCATTGGAAAGAAAATATGTTTTGGCTTAGATACTACACAGTTCATATATTTGTTAATTTTTGTAATAAGTGCTAGCAAAATATCACCGGGGGTGATTGTCTGGGGGGTAACTATCCGTGGGGTAGTTGGGAGGTGATATTTCGGGGGGTAATTATCCGGGGGGTAGTTGCCCGGGGGGTAATTGTTCGGGGGGCAATCGCCCGGGGGGTAATTGTCCGGGGGGTAGTTGTCTTGGGGGGTAGTTGTCTTGGGGGGTAATTGTCTTGGGGGGTTATTGTCTTGGGGGTAGTTGTCGTGGGGGGTAATTGTCTTGGGGGTAATTGTCCTAGGGGGTAATTGTCCGGGTGGTAGTTGTCCGGGGGGTAATTGTCCTAGGGGGGGTAGTTGTCCGGGGGGTAATCGTCCGGGGGGTGGTTGTCCAGAAGGGTAGTAGTCCGGACACGGTTTGTTATAAATACAAGTATTATAAAATAACTCAACAATCTCACAACTTTTATATGCCAAATTTGATATTACCTAGGTTGAAAGGTTGACCTCAAGAAATGACTTCTAGGACCTTCTACGATCACTAATCACAACCTAGATGTGTGACCCGGTCACACATTTTGCACAATTACACCACAATGGACTGCTGATTCCAGCTTGTCTTTTCATGGAGGTCTTTCCTAGAGTCCTGCGCATCGTTTGATACCAAAACCGAGCATATAACATATTTGGTTTCTGTGTTACACGTGGTTACAACGTGATGCGTCACACATGGACGTGAAATTTTGTATAAAAGACAACTGAATTCTTAAGAGTTATATATCCGCGATATTTTTATCTTCAGTTACTTAATTCGCTTTTGAAATACCTATGAAGAGCATTATACAGTGACAACAACTATCTAAAGTAATAAATCAATACAAAACATAAGCAATACAAAACAAACAAATACATAAGAATATGAGTTGTCAATGTATTAATTTGTTTAGATTGCGAAAAAACGATAAAAATAAATCTAAAACATCATAAACTTTCATCATTTGAATCAGATACGGGGGATGTGTGTGTACGCGCGTGTGTGTGTATGTGGGGGAGGGGGGGGGGGGGGGGGGGGGTGGGGGGTGGTTGGAGGGGGTCACAAGACCGACCATACATCGATCATCCATGGACTCCCAACATAATTTTAATCGAGGACTTCTCACCCAGTATGGACGAAGTGTAACTGAAGATTTACATGACAAGTTCAAAGCAAAGTCTCTTACTAGTTCTGAAAGGTGGCATTGTGAAGCTTGGAAGGGGGTATTGTTGTTAATAATTCGCCCCAGAAGTGGCTTATAGGACCTTCTAGGAAGTCCACAGCAAGCGTAAACTAAAGAAGAAAAAAGGCCACACCGAAACCACTCACTGCAGTCGACCTCTTCCGAGTTGAAGTTTATGCTGCACCTTCATTCATCAGTTTTTCCAGCCCACATCATGATCTGAGTCGTGTCATCGGGTATAAAGAGCTGTAGTCGAGGTTATGGCAGCAGTGGAAACCGAACCGTTCAGAGCAACAGCGCATTCCTTCAGGAACATATCAAATGTGCATTGTTTTGGTCAAATAAAAACTCATCAACGTGAAAAAGGAGTGTTTGGCACTAAACGGGGTCTTTTTCTAGTGAGCAGAACAAGATATGACTCATGACGCTCAGCACCTTCCACACTCAAACAAGAGGAAAAACAGCTGCATCAGGTAAGAGCAATGAAGTTTTGCGCATGACACTGATTAGTGATAGTGGTGGACAGCTTGACATGTATGACTTCATATGAAAAGCATGAGTTCAGTAAAATATATTCCTCCTACTCTGTTCAAGGAACCCGGGAGTCTGAGAAGTGGTAGAAAGGCTAACCTAGTGAAGTTCTTACAAGAGGAAACCAAATTGCCAAACCAAACGTTTCTGATTTTCCTTAGTTTGACGGAAAGAACAGCTGGTGAAGTTGCTGCAATATGTGATGTATGGCACTGCTCCTTGCACAAATGTGAACTATTTTAAGCAATTCCAAAGCATGGAACCGCCTTCTTCAAGTATGTACAGTTATTCTGGCATCCACATGATATTGTATTGCCCAGGCTTGCTATGTAGTTGACATTAGAGCTGATATTCCATCATTCAGGGTACATGATGGAGTATATGGCTTGGAAATATGCGCATTCTGGTCAATGATGGCATGAGAAGCTCCTTCAAGACGAAGGAGAACAAACGTAGCTTCAAGATAGTTGACTCGTTCAATAACTTTTAAGTTTTCAGTTTTCCCAGATCGGAAGCCTTAAAGGACCTATAGCGTCTAGATGGCCTAATTTTCACAATTTGGCTATCTATATGTAATTTTTCCTGAAGAAAAAGAATTTGGCAGTCATTTCTCATGAAATCAATCAATTTTGGGGTAATTAGTAAATATCTAATTGTCCTGGGAACGCCCCTTTTAAATCGCCAAAATATGACGTCATCTAAAGTACGGACTAATGAACTAAATTCTGTAGATGACGCGTCATGACGTAGGCCAATGAATTGTCAATCACATGTCAATCACACTGCCGATTCTGGACCCTAAATGTGGGTGGGGCGTAAACTGGCTGCTAAATGAGATTTGGCATCAGAAAATTAGTTTTAAATCACTACTGTGTTTATTTTCATGGATTTTTTTTTCGGCTGACCTATTTTACAAGTCATCAACTATGGAATAAGTGCCAAAGTACGTTGTATTCTTTAGGTCCTTTAATCTAATTGGCGTTGGTGGTGACACACCCATGGTGAGTTCTCGTGTTCGTGTCATTTGTTAATGCATCGGCAGGGTTTGTTCTACCTGCAATGTCGGTA